>BLKR01009194.1:0-161651 GCA_011170035.1 Teleogryllus occipitalis
CAGTTTACTCTATTTTCCAAAGGGAAACAGCTCACAAAGTTTGTTTCAAAAATTTTCCGGGGTCATTTAGGTGAAATCTGAGTTTGGGAATTCTCAAATATTGACACTTTCTCTATTTTCTCCGTAGGAGTTTCATTTTAAGACCTAAATTTCAACATTTACAATGTACTTTTTTCAGGACTTCTCAAGATGAACTTAGAGCAAAGCGAGAGTCTGCTCTGCAAATACTGAACGACAGCGTCATCCAAACGCAGTTGTGGTTCAATGTGAGTAGCCACAAAGAAGCGCTGCAGGAGTTGCCGGAGCCGTTCCTCAGCCTGGATCTGAGCATCATCATCTACACTGCGCTGATCCTGTCCCTGTTCGTGGTGACCCTGGTTCGCTCCTTCGCCTTCTTCAAGGTGTGCATGCGCTGCTCCAGCAAGCTGCACGAAAGGATGTTTCTCAGCGTCTTAAAGACAAAGATTTCCTTCTTTGACTCCAATCCCGCAGGTACGTGGAGGCATATCGAGTGAATTGTCGTGATTGGCATTTATCTATGAATTGCATGGATGTACGAATTGAGAAGGCGCACCAGTAAAAGTAGCAAGAAATCGTTCTAAAACATTTAAAATTGTTAGCATAAATCTCCGGTTATAATTTCCTCTTAATCGCTAACACTTTATTAATCTGAGGACCAGAGACACTCAGTACGAGCTATTTACACCCACATAATTGAATAAGCAAGATTTTAAACAGCAGGCGCTAGGCCGGACAGTGTAAAGTAGCCACAAAAATGGCGTGACTAGTTTGTATATGTATTAATTCTTGCAATATAATATAATTACTTGTATTACTAGTAATAAAAATGAATAATTAGTAATCTTATTATTTAAAAAATTTAAAACATAATTTTAAATCGCACAATTCCTTAAACGTATGATGCATGTTTTTTTGGTAGGAATAGGCTGTTTAAAATAGTTTTGAATAAATTAAGACCGAGGAATTAACGAACAGAAAATGATATTTTACTTTCCTAACAATTCTTCGTAAAATCAATTAGATATACCTCCGTGTAGATGTTGATGTGTGTTCGATTAAGCATCATTTTCACCTTTAAATATGCTAGTTTCACGCTGACGTTTCTGGATAAAAGTTCCGTTTCTTAAACTGTTTTCTTTCAGGGCGAATTCTCAACAGATTTACAAAAGACATGGGCACTGTTGACGAAGTACTCCCGAGGACTATTCTGAATGCATTACAAGTGAGTGTGTGAACGCATGAAAAAAATGAAAGTATCTTGATCATCATTATATTTCATGTTTACTATTACAGATAATCATGCAAATGATGGGATCCATTGCTCTTACTTTGACTGCAAATTTTTACTTGCCAATTCCTGTTCTCCTTATGGGAATTGTATTTTGGTACAGTACAACAGTCTACCTCACAACATCAAACAACCTAAAACGAATTGAAGGCATGAGTAAGTTTCTACGAGTTATTTGAAAGTAGTCTTTCTTCATGTTACTAATAAACGATCTTTGCAGCAAAAAGTCCAGTTTTCACTCACTTCCATGCAACCATGAGAGGATTGCCCACAATTCGCGCCAATAATGCTCAAGGAGTCCTGTGTGAAGAATTCGATAAGCATCAGGTAAGCCAAGCGAAATGTCTCATTCAAAATCCTGTTTCCTATATCTTCAGTCTGAAACATTCTCATCCTGGACGAAGTTGTAACATTTCTGTCTTAATAAGCAGAATGTGAAATGTCATAAGAAGTGTTCCTAACGTAGGCAATTGCACTTGTCGGGTCTATTACCTTACGTGTGGTCACGTCTGTTTTAATAAATACAACCAGAGTTCTGTGTACACTGTGTAAACGTAGTGCGTGTGATTAGGACCTGCACACTTCTGCGTGGTACACTTTCATGGCGGCATCAACGGCTTTCGGCTTCTTTCTCGACTCGATGGTGTGCATCTTTATCGGCGTTATCACGTTTGGATCACTTTTCATGGAAGGTAAGTAAACTGGAAATAATATCTCATAATTTATCTAAAGTCCAATGACTTCCAGACGGAAGGCACCAACACAAAATGTAAATTTTTTTCACTACATATTTAGATTTTTAATTTCGATCACTTTTTAAACCTGTTAAGGTAAGAGATAACAATTTCTCAACTTCATTGTTCGCGAACGCTCTTATTCGCGTCACATTCTACTTTATAAATAAACTAGTTGAACTCGTGTTATCATTCCAATCTTCGTGAATCACAGTTTTAAATGTGGAAAATGGCTTCACACTGGAATCCAACTTTCAACATCAAGACTCTGAACCGTGTGTTACATACCATTACATGCGGGTGAGAAAGACTCATCCGTGCGATTAAATATCACATAAAATAAAATAGGTTTTCTATTTTATAATAGATTTATTATAAAATTTATTATTAAATTTTATAATAATTTTATTATATTTTATTATTAAAATTATTTACTATATATTTTATAATAGATTTGGAGGCAATATAAGTTTTTGACAATCAGTCCTAAGGAAAGTATACTCCAAGAAGATAAGGTCTCCAAAATTTAATAGAATGTCCAAGAAAGTATCTTCTTAGATTACGAACAAACAATTAACTCCTGCTTTTTCAGGAGCACGAAAAAAAGGTTTTAAGAACCTACAACGCACAGTCGCAAAGCTACACACAATATTAACATGTGCTCCAGTTTGCTGTGCCTCAGCTTATTCTACTTGCTGAAAAAATTACATTTTTTACCTAAAATCGGTCTGATGCACCCTTGAAAATTATTCGTTGTCAGAAAGAAGCACATTAGGGGTTTTAGGTCGTTAGGGTCCTAAAAACATACAAAAGTCACGTTTCTTTGGCTTTCTTAAACGCTGTAGAAGGGAGTCCATTTAAAATGGATACATAAATCCGTGTAAACATCCGAAGTCTAAAATGAATAAGATTTGTTTGTTCCTCTAAACTAACGTGCCATCGTAACGTTCCTCTTTGGGTCAAGATAAAGAGATACGAGGGGTCGGCCAGAGAGGCTTTGACGAGCGTGTACTGCAAAGGGTCCGCCTTTCACTTATCTAACTGAATCAACCGTAACTTAAACAATGTTTAACTCAGGAAATCTCCGCGTAAATTGTAATCTGACTGAACCTTTCGCACTTCAGGGATGATAGTGCGGTCTGTCTGTTGGGAAAACTTTGTCGAAACGTAACGCCGTAAATTGGAATTTATCTGCACCGTGGGTTGTAATACAGGCAAATTACTCAAAACTGAATAAAAATAACGAGTTTGGTACTTTGCACATTGCCTTTTGAAACTGTTATGTTGCGTTGAAATAAAGAGACACAATTGTTCGTTTATCTATGTCGTATCATCGCCTTTTATTGAACAGAATACTAAAAGATTATCTTGTTTTAATCGCAGGGAAGCACATATGAATTTTACATTTTAACAACTTTTTATCATTCTATTTCTTGTAACTTAAGTGTTTTGGAATATTGAAAACATTAAAACTTATATTTTGAGTACCAACTTCTTAGATTTTTATGCCTGCTAAACAATATACTGTCAATGGAATCGTCCAAATTTTATAGTCCTCACCTTCTTTACACTCGACGTCCAGTAAGGAAAAACTTTTTTTTTCCTGAGGCATTTTCCAGCTTCAGAAGATGCCGGTTTTCACCATCCGCGCCGGGTACCCCACTACGTCTCTCGTGAGGACACATTAACATTTACACTAGATACTGACACACTTGCGGGATCCTCGGTGTGTGGCCAGCAGACTCACGAGGCCTTTCACGACAACACATACATGAAAGACATGGAACGAACAACTGTGCCCACGGCGGGACTCGAACCCGCGACCTATCAGACCGAGGCGCTGAGTCCGCACACGTTCTAGCCACCTCGGCCATCCTGGTCGGCTGGTAAGGAAAACTATTTTAATCGTTTTAAATGAAATGAAGGGCTTGCGTCAGTAACAATGAAGTCACAGCAGCCGCAAAAGCCTCCCGATACTCAAAATATTAGAATCTATTTTAGTCAAAATATGTCTTATCTTATTACTATATATGACTTCATATGTATGAAGGCATTGGGCAGTAACAAAATGAGACACCCGGTGTAGCTTATTGACGCAAGTCATGCCATCCTGTGCAGGCCACATGACGGTGATGATCGGCGCCCACCCGGGGCTGGCCATCACGCAGTGCATGGCGCTCTCGGGCCTGCTGCAGTGGGGCGTGCGCCAGTGCGCCGAAGTCGCCAACAACATGATGAGCGTGGAGCGCATCGTCGAGTACAGCTGTCTCGAGGCAGAGCCGGACCCCGATACCAAAGGTAGATAAAGAGAGCCTCGTGCAATTTCAAATTCATTTTGTTAAATTGGTCTGAATTCAACGTGCGAACATTTTTCTTGTCGAAGACTTCTTCTAAAAATGACAAGTTTTGCCAAATTGTTTCAACATCAAATCCTTTTTCGGAAAATACTTTTTGTGGATGTCATTTACAGAAACTTCTTCCGATGTATTTAGAATAATTTTTAGAGAAATTAAATACAAAGCGTTTCCTTGCGAATTATTTAACGAATTAAAATTATTATTTTAGAAACACCATTTACTTCATACGTATGCTGTATTATTGATGCACTGCCTCACAGGTGCCGTCATAGATGCTGAATGGCCAGATCTCGGAATGATAAAGTTCGACAACGTGTTCGTCCGGTACAACGAAACCGACCCTCCAGCAATCAGGAACTTGAATATCTTGATTCAACCAGGACAAAAGGTAAAGTAAACCAAAAAGACAGACTATTTCGCCTTGTGGGTAGTATCGAAGCGTTTGACAACGGTTACGTGAAAAAATACGGAAACAAACACCAGAGTTGAGGCGAGATAACTCACGGTAAAGTTAGGTGATTTGATATCGAAGGCTTCCGCGGCCAGAGTCAAGATCTGGGCTGTCCGGGTGACGCGCGTCGAAGGCGGAGGTGCCGACGTTTCGACCGACATATCGCGGTCCTCTTCAGGGCTGTACTGACAAGGCAGTGGAAACGTCGGCACCTCCGCCTTGGACGCGGCGTCACCCGGACTGTCTTGTATATTGGAGGTGGTATTGTGAGTTGGTGTTGTGGGTGTGTGCAGGTGGGGATCGTGGGGCGCACGGGCGCGGGCAAGTCGTCGCTGGTGGCGGCGCTGTTCCGGCTGTGCTGGGCGCTGGACGGGCGCGTGGTGGTGGACGGCGTGGACACGCGCCACGTGCCGCTGCGCGCCCTGCGCAGCCGCATCGCCATCATCCCGCAGGAGCCGCTGCTCTTCGCCGGCTCGCTGCGCCTCAACCTCGACCCCTTCCAGCAGCACGCCGACGCCGCCCTGCTGCAGGTGCTCAACGAGGCGAGTCTCTACTTTCCAAATTCCAATTGGCCCACAACAACCAAAACTTGTTTCCAGGCAAAATTAAAGTAGGGAACACTGGGCTCCTTTAGACAAGCGTGGCGGCCTGGTGGGGCAGAGCAGGGGAGTCTTCTAAAGCCCTCCCTCAAATTACGCTAAGCGTTCTGATAGAAATGAATAAAACTTAAGATTAAACTCGACTTTCGTGGCTCGCCAACGAGCTACAATATACTACAGTAGTATATTCTATCTCGTTGTGGCTCGCCCTTCATGCACATTGTAATGCTAAATTACTTTCAAAGGCAAGTTTTCTCTCTTCGCTCGCCCGGATCCACGTCGCGGTAAGGCTCAGGCCTTCGGCCCTCGCGTTCGCTATAAACAATCTTGAGTCTATCCATCGCATAATTACCAATTCACTTTTATGAGAAAGCACTTCAGTAAACAATTTATAAGAAATCCTTCAGAATTCAAACTCCGCAGTTGCAAACACATCGTGACGAAAGAACACTACAAGCTTTGTTGATCAGGAGGCACATCGCGATCACAGCACTATTGCGTAATGGAGTTCCGACAAGATACGTTGAAATTGCCTCTCCTAACTTATGATGTCACATTCGTGACCAATTACGAACCATTAAAATTAATTCAGTGGTCCATTCTTCACAATTTATTTCAATCGCCCATGCTTTGCTTTTTATAAGCATGTACTAAGTTATGTATATGCTATTTACCTCCCCTGTCTGCTACTACTCCTCCCTATCGAACAGTTCCCTCTAGGGGATTATTCCCCTAATCTCCCCTCGTCCCCTCCGCCGTGGATTTCCCCCTCGCCGGAGAGGCGCGAAGTGCCGGTTTAAACGACTTCCTAGACTTCAGACCAAGTTTAAGCAATAAATTTTCATATTTTCAAAAGACTTAAAATCCATCCACTTTTCTTAAAGGCTGCCGTGCGCTCAAAGTTTCGAGGTAGATCAGGAAACGTGTAGCATCATAGACTATCAGCTCTTTCTAGCCACACATGATGCCCTTAGTTTCACAAGAAAGTCTCCCAGTTGGTGGAGTCGGAGGGGAGTGACGTTTGCGTTGGGCAGGTGGCGCTGGTGCCGGCCGTGGGGCTGGACTCGCCCGTGGCCGAGGGCGGGCGCAACCTGAGCGCGGGCCAGCGCCAGCTCGTGTGCCTGGCGCGCGCCATCCTGCGCCGCAACAAGATCCTCGTCATGGACGAGGCCACCGCCAACGTCGACGAGGGGTGAGTCGAGGGAAGACGCCTTTAAGAGTGGTCCATGTCGATCGATAAGCTGCGAGTCTCACGGTCGTAAACAAAGGAAGGTTAAAGAGAGCGGTCGAAGATCGTTCAGTGTAGTGGACATCGCGTTTACACTCATCGGGTCTCGTTATCCGCACTCAAAAGCGAAACATTTAAATTGTAAGAGAAACAAACTGTCATTTCCAAGCATAATTGCCGTCATATTCTGTGGGCATTTTCAAAGACTATACGAATTTAAGTCGTCTAATTCGATAAGCTTGCAGGTTGACAACGAATCTAAAGCCTTATTTCGTTCCGACACTTAATCAGGTTTTCTTTTGTTATTGCAAACGCTATTCATATGTAAACTAAAACACAACATTCTCACTGCCAAATTCTATTCAACAATTTCTATTCTTCTAAAGACACAGATGTTTCCTTTAGATTTAGACTGCAATTAGGGTTGCAGCTGTATTGCAACAGTAAAATAGACAACGGAAAAAATCCTTGCTTCCACAAAGACAATGGATACAAAAATGAACTTTGTTATCTGTAGGTCAAAATTTACGCACCCAGTGGCCCTGGTGAAGGTAACACAGGAAACCACACGAACAACTTGTCCATGACTTGTCTATTTCACTACACAAAATGCAGGGGAACCGAAAAGCAAGAACTCTCCCCCAAAATATAATTAGTCGTCTTAAAACA
Source organism: Teleogryllus occipitalis (assembly GCA_011170035.1). Lineage (NCBI taxonomy): Eukaryota > Metazoa > Arthropoda > Insecta > Orthoptera > Gryllidae > Teleogryllus > Teleogryllus occipitalis. Next base: position 7,348 of record BLKR01009194.1, read on the forward strand.
GCAACTACTTTCTAGCCCGTACTTTCACGAAAAATTACACGAAAAGTACCAAAAAGTCTAGAAAAATTATACATGACCTATTTCAAAATCTATCTACAGATTGTATTAAGAGGAAAAAATCTTAATCTTTAATATTTTATTTGTAGGAAAACGCCGAAAAATTTTGAACTTTTGCAATTTTCGAAAAATTAGTTTTCAACGAAGATTAGATCACTATCATTACTCTCTTGACCGTCTTTTACACTATCTAAAAAAAGATTTAATCTAAATTTGGATAGAGCAGTTTTTTAAAAATTTTGAAAATGTTCCAGGGATTTCACGTAAAATACCCCAAAATTAAAATATGTTTCAAAATGAAGGGGCTGTGACATCAGTCAGATCGATTGTGGAATATCAGTTTTGGAAAAAATAACTGAACAGTTTAGCCGCTGGTATTATTCATGGATGGACGCTTTGCCGTCATTCGATTTTCGGTATCAAGGACCGACAAAACATGGATTCTGGCTACATCACGAGTTAGAGGACTTTTTTCCTAAATTTAGCTACTGAATTTATCCACTGTTTCATTACTAGGGCCCTACAATACGTTTTTCTTCCGAAAATTCGCAGTTTTTTTTTCGCCCAGTATTACATAATTTTCTACTGCAACGAGAAAGTAAAACCACGACTACAATGACAACTTCATTCCGCTCACAGAACTGACGCCCTCCTGCAGAAGACGATTCGCGAGAAGTTCCGCTCGTGCACCGTGCTGACGGTGGCGCATCGCCTGGAGACGGTGATGGACTACGACAGGATCCTGGTGGTGGACGCGGGCCGCGCCGTGGAGTTCGACAGCCCGCAGGTGCTGATGAAGAAAGTGGGCGGCTACCTGTACCGGATGGTGCACGAGAACGCGTCCGGCGTGAAAGAGCGCTTCGCCCGGGATGCCGTGTGAATGACGTCTTGTGCCGCGCAAGGTGGGTCTCTTTCGTGTCGCAAAATACATTTTTTTTTCTCAATTCACGCGTTTAAAAGATTGTCTTTTCCCGATCTAAATCACACTTTTTCTAATATTCTACATAGAAGAGTAAAGAAAAATATCTAATTACAAAATAGGAAAGAAATGTAGAGGAAAAATAGAATGAATTATTGCATTTTTTTACTCGGTTACAAAGTATATAACTTGTATACTGGGAAGTTTTTTGGTTTTCTTTAAAGTAAAAGAAAAGTTTTTGTACTATACTTTTATAATTAAAAACTAGATTAATCATTTCATAATTATAAGCTTCATAAAAATACATTTGGCTTTTTTTAAGTTAAATCTCTACACTGATGAATAGTAACGACTAAAGAAATCAAAGGTAATCTTGTTCACTCAATATTACACATTTTACATACAAATGCAGGCCACAAATGAAGTCCTCTCAAGCAATTAGAAAATGCAAAATTCCTGTTATTTTCGAAAAAAAAATCTACTTCGGTGAAAATGTTAGACCGTGCCTTACTGATTATTGTTGTACTAATGAAGTGCAATATTTTTATTTTTCAGATCTTCAGAAAAGGCTGATTACTTCCTCCTGTTGTTGAAACAAGAATATTTTTACATTTATCATGTTTGTTACTTGTACAATGAAATTGTATGTTTTTCTAGTCTCCACGAATAAATATTTTTCTTAGCCTTCAAAAGCGTATAACTTAACATATCCCAAGCAATTTCATAAAATATTTGTTCAGGGCAGATGATTCTATGGTGTATAAACCTTAAAATAAACTCTTTCAAATTCGATAAAGATCAACCTTCAAATGACATAAGGCCTACCTTTAGGTCCAATTCCATACATATATACAAATATTTCATTCCATTTAATTTTTCACAGTACTGTCTTCAATCAATTCACCACCACCAAAACGGTGCATGTGTTACATCAAAAACTCAACTTAATTACACTACTATAATTAGTGTTCTACTCAATTTGCTACTCGCTCAATAACGTAGATTTTCTTTCTGCTCGTTGACTTTTCAACTGTCTTCTCTGGTCGGCAGTCTCCGTGACATCAAATATTGCCAACCTGTGATTTTTCTGTTCCAGTAAGCGGTTTTTAAGTCGTATTGTCTTGACATTAAATATGAACGAATTGTGTATAACACCTAAATACGACACATTACAATATAAAGTATCTTCCGAAATTAAAATAACAGTTTAAAACTCAGAGCCTGAAGTTCTTTTAATTCGATTGGGGAATATTAATTTTGGACGAACAGAAGAAGTTTTGTCGTCAATCGATTTTTCGGTATAAAGGACCATCAAAACATACAGAACGTATTAAAGGAAGTAATTTACTGTATATAGAAACAAGATTTATCCACCAGGGTCCGGAAATATAGATTTTCTGTTGAAAATGCGCAGTTTTCCGGCGTACGATTACAATATTTTCTCTTACGAAGTAAGTGCGAGAAAGTAAAGTCAGTATCATGATTTTTAACATGCTTAATACATACCACCAATGAGATAGTGATGTTAATGCGACACTGTTGAAAACAGTCGTTGGTCAAAGACTCCTTGTCCACATAAATGAATTTTACTGAAAAAGCGAAAACTTTCGATACATTGCACTACACTGAAAGTCTTACCATGAATATACCTATAAAACAGAAAGTGAATATATGCTTTGTTCAGTGTGTGTGTGTCTGCCGTACGCCTACCTCTCACTTGTCTTTGACCAGGGGGAGTTCACCCCGGGGTGGCACCTGGGTGTCAGCCTCTATCCGCAACCCCCGCCAACGCACAAGTACAGGCTGGTATCTGGATCCTGTCAGTTACCTTCCCATTCAGAGCATGGCTCGGGGCCCCCTTCCCGTCTCCTCACTGCTATCATCTTTATGCTATCGATGCAAGTACCACCGGAACCTACGCAACCTGGCAGGGGGTTCAGGGTCCCCGTCTGGACTCCGAGCATTCCGGAGAACGTGCTTCGCTCAATCCCGCCACCAATGGGCCCAACTGGTGGGTTGCTGGGCGAACCCGGCCACACGGAGCTTAGCATCGCCTCCCCTCTGTCTCCTCCTTGGAGCTAACGACGTAAGTGCCGCCGTGAAACTCAAGGCCCCGGTGGTCGTCTACAACTCTCCACCAGAAACCACCAGATGCTTTGTTTGGGTCACGGGGTCAGGTTCTATGTTCAACAGCTGAGCATCACCGAAGACCGCATCTCTCTCCAAACTATGATCTTCCGCTAGCCAGATGTGCTGACCCCAGCTGTTAATGCTTCAAAGTCAGTTCAGTGCATACAATCAGGGGGGTTAGTGTAGGGATAGTTTTCACGAATGATTTACATTGTTCCGATAACGTAACTAAACTAATATTTTAGGAGTTTATAAAAAGCATGTTGAAAAGCAGGTCAGAATAAGTAGGTACCATTGAACGGATGTAAACGGACTGGTAACCATACAAGCCATTAAACGGATGTAAAGGGACTAGTCATAAATACAGCATTTCAAAGAGCTCGCTTTGTTTACTTTCATTACGTTTTTAGTTAAACTCACAAGAGACTAAATTTTGAAGAATTATGCATATGAAAATTTTTTCGAAAGGAAGCTTCAAAGTGTACTTTTCTTCCATTCTAACTACATTAATGCATTGATTTCATGCGAACATTTTCCAATTGACAGAATGACAGTAATATGGAGTAGATTAGCTCCCAGTACAAGTTAGCCGGAGTTTGTGAAATGAATGCGAATCTTTTCTGCGCATTAGTCATTGGCCGAACCCCCAATTTGGTTTTGAATTAATAGGTGTTAAAATTGAATGAATATAACGCATCCAAGACAATTCGTGGAAAGGCAAATCGTATTGTAGGACGCTAATAGAGTAAAAATGGATAATTCTTGTTCCAATATAAAGCACATTACTTTCTCTAACACGATGTGTAGTTAGAATCCACGTTAGGTGAGTCCTTGATATCGAAAAATTGGTTTATAGCAAAACGCTAAAACGCTTCTGTCCGTCTGTCTGTGAACAACGCTAGAGGATAAAACATCAGTAGGATTTTCACCAAAACTTGTAATCCTTGATAGATCTGACACCGTGGCTCCTTGAATTTGAAACGGATATTCTGATTTTTTTGGGGTACTTTGCATGAAGTCGGCAAGTGAATCTGAGTCATGAAGTAGTTTGAAATTCTTAGAATTCTTCTCATAGCTGGACGATATCGATGGAACGATGAGGAGGCTTTATTTATTTATCCTCAAAGTTAGTGTCTCTATGTTCAATAAAATGGTACATTCGACAATGTTTCAAGTCGGGAAGACTTTATATGACAAAGACTATTTTACTGAGTAATTCCACCGGTCGAAATTGGCCGAAAAAAGCAAGATCACTTCCGATCGGTCTAACTTTTTTGTCTTGTTCAATGTGATGTAAAAAAAAGGCTAGAAGCATCAAATTTAGAGCTTGACTTTGACCTTTTACCCTGTTTTTATTTATGCCCAAAATTAGTAAAATTTCTGAGCTTATCGGACGAACTTTAGAAAAAAAGGAAATCTCGCGTGAAAATCCATTCTAATGTTTAACTAGAGGTGCTACAGAATGGCACAGACTTTCTCGTAGTAAAGTTTTCCAATTTCCTTGGTCTGGTCTGGCTTTACAGTTTTGCTCCATTCTCTGGCCAGCTGCCTTCTATAGTCGCCCAAAGTACACTTTTTTTGACATTTTCTCAACGTTTTGCTTTCTTAATTGTACAACCGAAATATTACTTCAAGAATATTAAAGAAGAGCAAAAGTCGTTCTAAATAGAAATTTTCATTAAAAAATTTGAAGCAGTTTTTAAGAAAATGGCGATTAAGCGTTACTGTAAATGCGACATTTGAAGCTCTTCTTCACACGAATCTATTGAGTTTCGAAAACCTTCATTTGAAGTAAATTGAAGTGCTTCCACTCAGAAACACAATAATGTATACAACGACAGAAATGTGCATATTAACGGCCTGAGAGATATTTTAAAAAATTACATTTGTGTAATTTTTGAAAAAACAAAAGAATGCACCAAAATCAACTTTACATCATATTAAACAGTGCAATTAGCACTATCTATTGGAACATTTTGAAGAAAAAATTTGGAGCCATTTTTGAGAAAATGACGTTTGAGCGTTTCTGAAAATGCGGAATTTTGAGTTAATTTTTACAGAAAACTGTTGAGTTGCCCAGAAACTTTATTTGACATTATTTAAAGCACATGTGCTCATACATATAATAATGTGAAGATATCGTCTCTAATGTAAATATTAAAGACGTGGGAGACAAATCAAAAAAACTTAATTTTTGTAATTTTTGAAAAAACAAAAGAATAGAGCAATATGGCGTTTAAGTCATGGTATAGGGTTCGTTTGGCACTAACCTTACCAAAAATTTAAAGAAACAATTTTGAGAAAAACTTGTTTTTGTAATTTTTTGAAATTGCAAATAAGGCACGCACTATTACATGAAAACTACTAAAATTTCAAAAAAAAATACTTGACATAATTGAAAGAACTATTTATTCACAACAAATTTCATTTGAAGGAAAAATCTCTATCTTCAATTTTATAGTTGTAGGACGACGCCGGAAAAAATTCAAACTTTTGCAATTTTCGAAACTTTAGTTAACCGTGAAAATCGGACCTATGCCAGCTTTATAAGCGTATTTTACTCTATTCTTACAAGAATTTTTTTATTTTTGAGAAAATTTTGAAAATGTCCGGGGGGCTTCATGTAAAGTAATCCCAAATTTTAAAGGATGATTTTCAAAATTTCAAAGCTTCAACTAGAGCCAGATCGACAAGACATTTTTCAATTTGGAAAAGATTGTAGGCATCGTTTAGGCGCTAGTAGTGTTCACAGATGGACTGACGGACAGACCGGCGTTTTGAAAAAAATAGTACATTAAGAAACGATGGTGTAATGATGGCTATTTATTTATTTATTTAGTCAAAGACTGTATGTGACGTATGGGGGAGAAAATCATCTGCGTACGCTTTCTTGAATTTCAGAATCCCTTCCCAACAATTTAACTATTAATAGTTGAAAGATATAATAATAATAATAATAATAATAATAATAATAATAATAATAAATTTTAAAAAAGCAAGAGATTAACATTTCAAAAACTAGATATTTTCGTTGCCGAATTATAGAAAACTTATTTGTAACGGTAAACGAACGAACAGATTTGATTTTTCTGTATTGCTAACAAAATAGAAACTCACCCTAAACTCTACTACCACTACAAGCAAAAGGAAAGCTCAACAAAACGTGCGCATAGTGAAGCTACATTTACGTCCAGGAACAAATCAAGGGGCCATCTCAGCATTTGCTCAATGGATCAGGGAAACTGGACAAAAACCCGATCGAGATGGTATTAATACACGAGTGTGATATTACGATATGAGCGTGTTTCGTAAACTTCACACGAGTGTATTAATACCCATTACATCGAGTTTCATACAGTACTTTTTCTACGACTTATGCTAACTTTTATACGTTAATATTTTACATTCAATCGTTTCGTACTAGCAGTTGACATCCAGGATTCAGACAAGACCACCAGCGCACAGCTCGCTACCCTTGCCTCAGATGGCTTTGGTGTTGAAATCAGCATGCGAGAGAGTACAGAAGTTGTAGTAATAATTCCCGACTCACCATTTTCGCTTTTTCTCTTATTTCTGGACGTGCCAACTCCACTTCTGATTCACTAGACATTTTAGACTAAAGATTTGACCGGCTTATAAAGGTAACCACACGGCAGCCACATATAACACAAAATCACTTGCGTTTAAATCTTAACGACAGTCAAATGTTTGCTCCTCACTGCGCTAGTCAAATAGGGTCAAAGTGAAATTATGATCCAATTTATTTTAAATAATATTTCACGCGAAAACGACTAATAATGAAAGAAATTAAAACTGCCAAGCTTAATACAATATTAAATGCAATTTTAATGTGCACAATCGAACGAAACATTCTCTTGAAAGATTCTCAATGATTAAGTATAAATACTTGGTTTGTAAACTTCTCTGTGATTGGTGAAGAACCTGTATCATAATGAAATATGTATCGTAATGAGTGTCATTATGCAATGTGTATATAAACACATACACATACACACACTTCCGTATATACGTATGTATACGAAAAAGTAACTAGAGGTGCTACAGAATGGCACAGACTTACGTACTTTATATATCAGCTGCTATCTGTCGTCGCCCAAAGTACTTTTTTTGACATTTTCTCAACTGTTTGCTTTCCTAATTATACAACCGAAATATTTCTTCAAGAATATTAAAAAAGAGTAAAACCTTGTCTTAAATAATTTTTTTCATTGAAAAATTTGAAGCCGTTTTCAAAACATTGGCGATTAAGCATTACTGTAAATGCGAAATTCGAAGCTGTTTTCGACAGGAATCTACTGAGTTTTCGAAAAACTTCATTTGAAGTCATTTGAAGCACTTTGACTAAGAAATGTAATAATGTACACAAATCGATGGATATGTGCTTATTTACGGCGTGAGAGTCATTTCAAAAAAATTACATTTGTATGATTTTTGAAGAAAAAAACGTGTACACGACAATTAACTTAACGCGATATTAAACAGTGCAGTTAGCACTATCTATCAGAAAAATTTGAAGTAAAAATTTGGAGCCGTTTTTGAGAAAATCTTGTTTTTGTTTTTATTTTATTTTTAAATTGCAATTATTTCACGCTCTATTGCACGAAAACTACTAATACTTTCGAAAAAATGTACATGACGTTTATGATACAACTATTTATGGACAACAAATTTCGTTTGAAGAAAAAATTTATATCTTCAATTTTATAGTTGTAGAACGACGCCCGAAAAAAAATCAAATTTTTGCAATTTTCGAAACTTTAGTTAACCGTGAAAATCAGACCTACATCAGCTTTATAAGCGTATTTTACTCTATTCTTACGAGAAATTTAAAGAAAAAATTTGGAGCAGTTTTTAGAAAATTTTGAAAATATCTCGGGGACTTCATTTAAAGTATCCCCAAATATTAAAGAATATTTTTCAAAATCTAAAAGCTTCAACTAGAGCCAGATCGACAGGCCTTCTTCAATTTAGAAAAGATGGTACACATTTCTCCCCCATACGTCACATACAGTTATTGAATAAATAAATAAATAAATAAATAAATAAATAAATAAATAAATAAACATGATTTAGGCGCTAGCAGTGTTCACAGAAGCCGGACGGACGGACCGACAGACAGACCGACGGAGAAACAAACAGACCAACAGACAGACAGACGGACGTTTTGCTTCCAATTGGTTTCTCGGCATCAATGACCCACAAAACAGGGATTCTGGCTACACCACGTGTTAGATTATTTTTTTCTCTTAATTTAGCAAATGGTTTTATGCACTTTTTCGCCACCAGAGCTCGGCAATGAATTTTTTTCCGACGAAAATCCGCCGTTTTTTCGCGCAGTATTACATAACTTTCTCTATATTACGTATATTACTTCGAATATACGTACGTATACGAGAAAGTAAAAATTGACTGAAAATTGTGGTTCGAGTAAAATTTTGTAAATAAAGATTAAAGAAAGAGAGGGCCCAAATATGTATTGCTACCTCCCCCTCCCCCCTCATGTTTTAAGCTGCGTATATGTAAGACTAAACAAAAAGCAACTGAACAAAAACAATCATTTTCCAAAGGTTTTCGTATTAACTGTACGGACTGCTTGAATATAAACTCTATAAACGACGCTGGCACGATCCATTGTTATAACGAAGTTCTGATAACGACCCGGGGCAACAAGAATGAGCCCAGGTCGGGCCTTTCGGGTCCAACCCCACCACCCCCACCAAAGCAGCTTTCCGCCACTAGCGCCTCGTGGTCGCCTCCCGAAACTCCTCACCAGTCGCTCCGATTCGCCGCCCGAGCCGGCGACATAGGCGCTTGCGCGGCATCTACATCTTTAAATCGATAGGAATACGCATGGTTTTATTTCAAGGGTTTTTAGAAAAACACCGTCGTGGCACGATGTGTGACAGTCAGTGAACGATGCGCTGTGCGGCAACAACGGTTCCAGTGCTGATACTTATGGCCTAACCTGTACAAATGTTCTTTTTACGTTTACGCCGATTATTTACTGTAGTGGATCTACCGCGGAAGTCGCTCAGTAGTGTCAATATATTTTGATAATTCGAAGATAATTGTACGATATTCTTATCATTATATTGAAGTAAAACCGAGTTTCTCCGGAATGACTGAGCGAGTGGGATCGTTAAGAAAGCCGTCATTACGACGGAAAGAAAATTCTCAACTGGAAAGAGACGATTTCGATGCTGGACCTACTAACCTCGACCTCATCGAACCAGGAATTTGGCTTGGTAAAATGCCATTTGATTTATAATTCTACCTGTGGCATGCAAAGCTTGTTGAATGAACATAAAATATTTTCGAGGTAGTAACATAAACCTATTTTTGCAGGTAATCTCACAGCAGCTACAGATGTGGAAGTGTTGTCAAAACATAAAATAAATCATATATTGACAATCGACTCTTGTCCCTTACCTACCAAGATAATAATGCTTCCAGGTGTAAAAACTAAATTCATTCAAAGTAAGGACAAAAGTAAATTAAACAATTCATGAAATTTTTGTTGTCCTCTTACTCTGTTGCCAAAATCTCATTTGATGTTTTACTGAGAAAATTATTTCTCGTTTATACATTACAGTCACAGATACACCAAGAGAAGATTTAGTAAGTCACTTTGAAGAAGCCTCAGAGTTCATAAAGAATGCACAAGAAGAAGGACAAATTCTTATACATTGGTGTGTGAAGTGTTGAAATGTGAAATAATTTGTGTTGAATGTTTGCTTCCTACCAATCAATGACGTATTACCATTTCAGCTATTTTGGAGTGTCACGAAGTGCTACAATTGTTATTGCGTATATGATGAAAAAATATCAGATTTCTTTAGATGAAGCATATGAAAGGTAAATAGACTTTCATTTACATAACAAATGTCTTTTTGATGTTTTCGTTTTGAATGTATGGAAATTCAGACCCGTTTCCTTATTTTTCCATGTTTAATGGTACATAAAAAAAAATATACTTGATCTATCAAGATGAAAAATTAAGTGTTAAAAGTTTAAATAAATCATTAGAGGTTGCTCCATACATTTCACTTTTTTAATTCAAGACTTGTAAGTATTTCAACAAATATCACTAACATACATACCTGGAAGTGACTCGTTTTTACTTCGAAAATGTAGGTATTTGTTCATAAATAACAATGAAGTGACCTGAGTAACTGCTGTAGAAAGATGATTAAATTTTCTACAGGTGCTCGAAATTGGTAGAAGAAACGGTAGCTCAGTACTAATTCATATCCCTGTGCTTCTGTATCCTTCAATCAAATTTGTACGACTGGTCATCACGTTGTTCATCCATGTGGTCGCCGTGCGATGCGGTGTCTTCAGATTTAGCAGAGCCCGCCTTAAAGCACAAAAGGAGGGTAGTGATGTCGTTTGTACATTCGCGCGATCTTTCTGAAGCTAACCGTGAGATCGCGTATCGAATTGTTGGACGTACCAACTTTCATCGACTTCGTGAATACCACTCGCGCGTCCTTCAAACGAAATTGTTTACTTCGATCCGTTCGCCTAATGTCGTAGCCAATTGTTATGTCCTAGTGCATAAAACCTTCGTCAGTAATAATCCTGAAACGTCACGTTTGATACAAAAGTGACTTGATTCTGTTGTCATTGTCAGAAAGAAACTTACTATAACATTTTAGAGATTTGAAAGACCTAATTATTCAACACTTAAAACATTAATGCTAATTATTTTTATTGGAAAATAGTTTTATCAACATTTAGGTTTCAAATATAATTTAGTAATATTAATAGATTCCAGCAGAACACTTCATATCAAATAATATAACGATTTAAAATGTTTTTTTAAATAATTCCAGACATTCAATTATTAATTTCAAGTGGGAAAAATGGCTATTTCATTAACTTATTATGAACTTCCTTCCTTTTTTCGTCATCCCTTCTATCCTAAGAAGGCATCAATTTGCATCATGAAAAGGTTTCATGGAATGTGACATTGATGTGGTCGCAATGTTCTTTTTTTTTCATGTTAATGTGTAATTTATGTTACAATTTATTTGCACAATAACACTCCAGAGTCCACGCAAAGAGGCGCTTCGTGAGGCCAAATCCTGGCTTTATGGATCAGTTACGACTGTATCAATACATGGGATGGTGTGTAGATAGACATCATTTGCAGTTCCGAATGTTCCGCTTGCATATAGCTGCTGACCAAGTAAAGAAAGGTAATGAATATAAAGTAACAGGATATAGCTTTTAGTGTATAATTTTCTGTAAATGCTCTTTATTATGTATTTATGTTCAGTGAAAATCTTGCCCCAGAGTTGTGTAGATGTGATTAAGCCTGATCCAGGGTTAATAACAGTTCGACCTGAGCCTTTGGTGTATAGGTGCCGCAGATGCAGGTTTGTTTATTTCTGTTATCTAATGAAAAAGAAATGACTGTTACTGTTTGTTTAAAAGGAAAATAGAAGCATAGAAAAAATATCCTTGAAGATTTTTAAAGGCAAGTAATTCAATTGTGATTAGGAGATATTCCAGATAATTTTCTTTTGAATTGTTTCAGTCTATTGTAGCTTTGGATAGCTCTTTTAAGCATTTTGTAATTTTGTGAATTTATTATATAATTTAGTGATCAGAATAGTGTGCAATCATTTTGAAAACAATTAAAATAAACTCTTCATGGGAAAGTTGAAAAGACATTATTAGGATGGAAGATATCCTTATTTTTAATGGCCATCTAATTCAGTTTTACAATTTGAAAATATTTATTTCTGTATTCATTTGAATGTGTCAATAGAGCACAACAATATACTATTACTAATTGTAATTTACTAAATTTTAAATAGCATTGTGCAAACCTCTTTTATCAGAAATGTTTCAGGTGCCTTTAGCTAATTTCTCAAAATCTAAGGAAGTGACTATTGACTCAATAATAATTTCAATCATTACTTAATTTTGTAGCGTATATTGTGCTTAGTTTCTAAAAATGTAGTTCCTGGAACACCACAAATTACTTGATGTTTTACTTGATAATATAGTTTATTTTATCTATTTAATTAAAGAAGAATGTGGCTTTTAGAAATGGTGAGGTACCACAGATGCAATTTCACTGTAGACCAAATGTAAACAAAACTTGCCTATGTTTTGCCCTTTGTTGACTATGAAAAAGCTTATGACAGAGTGAACAGAAACAAATTATAGGAAAACCTAGACCATGACAGTCACCTAACAGAAGACATCAAGAGCCTTTACAAGCAATCAGAAATCAAAATCCGAATCACAGATCGAAGAACCACATTAGTGTTCACTACAAATGTTGGACTCTGACAAGGATGTATATGATTACCACTCGTGTTCAATAACCATAAGGACAGGAAATGAAAAACAGAAATAGGAAAAGGCATCAAATATCAAGAGGCAAAGAAATAATCACAATTAGCAAGGAATATGACTAGAAAATTTTAACATTTGAACAGCATAACCAGTGATGCATGAACAGCAGCCATTGTCTGCATGCTTGATAAAGTATTAAGTACCTACTTAAAGAGTTTGTCAGATACAACACTGCAAAGTCCTATGCCTAAATGTTAGGCGTTAAATTTATTCTCCAAGTTCACTGCCCTAATGTGATTTTACTTTCAAGTTCACTATCATTAATAAACGGGTGCAACAGAACAAAAACTGAAATTAATACTGTAATTATGGAAACTTGCACCCATATCTACAAAGCAGGGATAAATTTAACCTTAGCATGGATCCCTAACAAAATCGAATCTCTGTTAAGAAAAGATGTTAGTAAAACAATATCTTCAATTGACTTAAAAACAAGTTTCAATGTACACAACATTTCATGTACTACAGAAGATATTTTGAAATACATTGGTAAAAAAATGCAAAATAAATGGAACCACAACTGGACAGATTACAGAACTAGCTTATTTCACAAAACTATAAATACATTTAACTCACTAATCAACAGTAAAAAAATGTGCTGCTGGGAACAAGTAGTCCTCTCAAGAATAAGATCTGGACACTCCAAGTTAAGCCATCTTTACTTAATACAATCTCCCCCCACCCCCACATATGTGTAGGGTGCAACAGAACAAACCCACTGTGCAGTCCAACTAAATCTAGATCACATTTTTAAAGTTTGTTCAAGATTCAATCATCTAAGAAAGTTACTTGTATTTAATCATGAACCATTACTTCATTCTACTGAAGATTAAAATAACGTAATTAACTTCTGTAAAGCCACAAATATTGTTTTGGACATTTGACACCACTGTCACTTACAAATGTAACTTCCACTTTGTATTAATTGTATTGATTTGATATTGCATTCAATTGCATTACTGTGTAACTTAATATTGTACCCAATTATATATGTAGTATTATAATGTATCTGTAACTGTAATAGTCACTAATAACCATGAAGTTGATGCAACTATAAATAAATTAATGTTAAAAAAATATTTTAATATCAAAAACAAAAACTATGGGTTTCAAAGGAAAAAAACACTGTAGAACGAAATAGTAATAGAAGGTAAAATAGACCAAGTGACGACCTTCACTTACCTAGGAAACACAATAGCTTCATGGGAAGAAGGTATAAAGGTAAAATTTACAAGATTAATGGAATTATAAAAAGTAAATTTCAAAACATGACCAAAGAAACAAAAATTATACTCTATAACATTCAGTAAATCCAACTGTATTATAAGGAAGCGAAATGTGGATTTTGAAACAAAAAGACAGAAGTAGATCAAAAGCAGCCCAGATGAGACATCTGAGATCACTAATAAGATCGAGAATAAGAAATGAAGACATAAGCAGCCTGAAAATTGAAAAGGATACCAAGGAAACAATGGCAAGACCATGTAAGAAAAATGAAATAGAACAGATTCTGAAAGACCAAGAGAAAAAAGAGAACCAAGTAGGCTGAGAAAAGATGGGAAGACCAGGAACACCTCGACAGTGACTTAAGGGAATACTGGATCAAAGGAACAAGTCTTGAGGCCTAAACCTTAATGGTTCATGATGATAATTTAAAATGTATAATATTTTTATTGGTTCATCACAAATAACTTTATGACATGTGTAGAAATTATATGAGACAAGTGAAAAAGTATTTAATTTTGTATTTATGAAAGTTAGATGAACTAAAAATTGAAGTTGCAAAGTGTTTGTTTGTTCACTGCCTTTTGCATCAACTATTTTGAGTCAGAGGTACTGGAATTTATGAACAGTGAAAGCTACAAACACATTTGCTACATTTGTAAAGAATAAAATATCACTATTGATTGCACTCAAAACTCAATTCTCAAAACAACTTTCCCAGTCTGCATCTTTTCCCAAGGCCGGAAGAAAAAAAAAGCAAGCAACTTTAAGAATCTAAACACTATAAGATCTTGCGGTTCAATATTTAATAATATAAAATAATTCCCCTGGAATTTTTGGTGAACTGTAATTATTTAACACGTGTCATTACAGTGCCTATTTATAAGTTTGAGGTGTTTCTTCTATGCCTATTTTCAGCAGAATTAATGTACACACTTTTCACACAATTCTGCAATAAGAATGATTTATGTTCGAATATGTGTGTACAATATTATAGAGAGGACACTGCCTTTGAAACACTTGTTTCATTGTTTTTGCATCCAGAAGAGTCTTAGCTTCTGCGTCAAATGTGCTGCCACATATGCCTAAAGAGAAACCGCTCTGGACTGATGAAAGATGGGGCCGACCAGATTATACTGATTTGGAGTTGTGTCGAGACACTTACTTTGTGGAACCTTTAGCTTGGATGCAATCAGTTACCACTTCACTCCAAGGAAAAATTAGCTGTCCAAAGTGCAATACAAAATTGGGATCGTTTAGTTGGATTATGGGTTTGTAAATCTATTGTTTAATCATTTTCTCCTATTTCTATCTTAAAAGAAACTAGGGCCTCTGCCAAAGTAATATTACAATTTTGTTTGGTTTTTTACAGGTTGCCAGTGTCCTTGTGGATCCAAAATCTCTCCTGCATTTTACTTGGTTCCCTCAAAGGTTGACTGGAGTAATATGGTACAGAATGTTCAAGTTACGGTGTGATAATATACTTTATTTCATTTCTTTCTGGCAATAATTTTTAATAAGCTTTGCTGTGGGAAAGCAACAAGAAAGGAATGAAAATTTGTTGTAACTCGCTGGTTTATGAAACTCCAGCCAACAGAGTGGTTTTACAAGAAATAGCATTTTATCATATTTTATTCTGAATCATTCAAGTACTGTTATGATTGCAAGAAATTAACTTGCAGTTGTAACAAACTGACACACCATGTCAGGAATACTGTGTTAAGCACATGTGAAATTATTTTCACAATGTTTGGTCCACATGTGTTCATAACGAGGGCTTCATATTTTGTATTTTACATACTTTGTTACAAGGCATATATCACAAATATTTATAATTTCATATGTTGATAAGCAAGAAGTAGCTTAATACTGAGATCCAAGTTAAGTATGATAGGATTATCAATACAGAACGAAGTAGTGTTGAAGGATAAAAAATTAGTATCTTTCATGAAAATCACGCACACTACAATTTTAGTCACGCATATTGTCGATCAGCAAAACGAAGATGATTTCTCTTCACGCAGAGACTCAGGGTTGATACATTGAACACAGTTCACCCAAATGTGTTATGAAATACAATACCCTTCTTTTACTTATGATAGTTGCAGAATTTTGTGTGATTTCCCTAAAATTTTAATTCTCTTCAGTTTGCTAAAATGTTGTAAACTGATTTAGGAAAAAAAATGATCTTGCCCTAGGCCTAACTGTAGTTCTTCCATTAATAACTAGAAGTATTTTGCGTCTTCCATACAACTGATTGGGAGCATTGATTTCAGCTGCTATTGTTTGCAGATGTTTTAGGTATGCAAGATTATCTTATTAATTGTGAATCTAATGTAATAACTGAAAATTTGTGTGAATTGTTGTGAACAAAGTATTTGTTTGTATTTAGCAATTTTGGCAAATCAGCAATAAGTGTTATCTTAAAAATTCTGCAAATCTAATATCTATTTTTGAAGAAATTGTGATTATAGTTTTAAATCTTGTGAACTCTTAAACATAGTTATTTTGTACATGTACAGCATATATTTCTGGCATTACATTAATTGTGCCCATTTCATTAATCACTATTAAAGTACAATTTGAGAATTGATCAATAAAATGTTTGCCACTTCATTGATGTACAAAGCACAAGCTATACAAAACTAAACCCCAAAGTCAGTGATGTAAAGTGTTGTTCTATTGTTGTGATGTTTAGAGAGCTGCAAACTCTCATCCTGTTTGTTCGTACCATGCTTGTTCAAGCTGCCTCCAAAATGTTTTTGCTTGACCCTTTCCTGCTGTAAGCTTCTGAGAACTGCCAAAGAAAAGATATACTGAACAGTTTAGATGTAAGAACCTTGATTGTACTAAAATATTTTGTAAATCATTTGTGAGTACATCTATACATACATTAGCAAGACATTGCTAGATATTAATGGTACTTAGAGAATTTCAGTGAGAAATGTGTCAACGTTTAGCATTAGATGAATCTGATTCATGCTGTTGCTTTTTGGCACTGCCCTCTTCCAAAATATTTTCCTGCCTCTACATTTAATGGACTTGAAGAGAGCTCAATATAAGGTAATACCCAACCTGTGAACCTAAAAAAATTGGAAAACTTTTCATGTGCAGTTTTATAATCCTACAGTTTTTGAGCATATTGCTATTTGTCCTGGTGTTGTCATAGAAAAATTCTCATTTGTGACTCTCACAGTACCTCTACATGCTTTGTTATAAATGTTTTTCAGAGTACAACATATAACTTATAGGCTATTTCACAACGTAGAGAAGAGTTGAAAGTTATATTTTGTATTTATTGTATAATCCATCCAATTGTCAGTTTACTTCACTGACATCATCTGTAGATATGTGGAAAAAAATAAACCTATTCGATTTTCAACAAGTATCATGTTATGCTTTCCCCAATGAAAAGACTCGGGTGAAAACTTTTATTTGATTATTTGAGCAGAATTGATTTTTAAAAGTTCAACATTACCTTGTGTTGTTTCCTATGGACATTCTGAAGCAAAACAAATTCAATTCAATTAACAAAAGTCTGCATCAGTGAACTTGAAAAGGTTATTTCATAAGTGGTATGCATAAAAAAAATTAATATTAATCATGGACTTCTAGCACAACAGGGAAACTTCTTGAAGTTTCAAATGATAATTTTGGTGGCAAGCTTTCCCATTACATTTTTTGGATCATCATGCCTTGTATATTCTGAGTTATGGGAAATAATCCAAATTTCAAAGGGTATAGTAACATCCTGTAATGTTGTCGATTTTTCATTCCATATCAACTAGAAAGATCCAAAGGCCAAGAGAAGGTAAAGAAGAACTAGTGAGCCCTTTCAGTCATAGATTCTGTTCACAGCTGCCACTGAAAAGTGAGCTATGTTGCTCGAGAAATGATATGGAGTTCACCAGGACTTACATTAAACAATTATTACTTATTAATTCGGATTTGTAAACCATCATACAAGCCTGCTGGATTCAATCTGTATTCAATTTTGCCTGAGAAATTATTTAATCTACAACTCATGATGCTGCTTCTGCAACTACTGAAGTTGTAGCAATCAGATTTGGGAATTGAACGACCAAAAGTAGAGGCAGCCCAAATTCTAGAGCAAGATTTTGGGGGTCTGATGAGTGAACAGAAAATCAATATTACTGAAATTGAGTTCTAGATACACATTCCTCACAGCAAAGTGACTAGGAGTTATCTGAGGATCGATCAAGGAATCAGATTATGACACATCACAAGTGACCATCCAACCCTTGAAAATACCAGACAACACTACCCTGTGCTGACATTACTGTATCATGCACAACTTGAGTGAAAGCTACCGCCAACTTAAGGGAAAGCCACCGATAATGAGCCACGTAAAACACAGAAGGTTACAGACTGTTTCAGAATACATTATATCAATTCTTATCACTTACAGGCAAGGCAACAGACCTGAATCATCAATGCTGAAATTTCAAACTAATTAAATATTTTATCCTTGAAAGTACTAAAATGAAGATTTCTAAGATTTCCTTACGAACTCTCCGTAGCCCTAAGGATTAGCAGTTTAATGTTTACAACCTGTGTAGCATGAGAATCAAACTTCATCTTAATTCTAGGAAGATGGAAGACGAGAAAATTACTTCATTATTTTAACAAATATTGCTTTGGATGAATTAATTAATGTTTTGATCTCTTAATTAATCACCAGATATTCTTTCAAATTATTTTCATTTTCAGTAGTTCTTGAGATAGCAAATATTCCTCAGTGTTGAAATTGATTTTTCAAATTTACTAAGAAGACAGGTTCACATTAAAAAATGCTTACAGAAACATTAACTATGATAGCAAGTAATCCTTATAAATACAGGAAAATCAACAGATTACATCAATTATGCTTTGGTGTTACCATTTGTCTAATTTCATCAAAATCAACAGCCTAGCATTAGCATAGAATACAACTTAAGTACAAAATAACTGTTGATAAAAGCAAAATGGCTTTTATTCAATTTATATTTTTGTAAATTAGTGACATATGAGTAATTAAACAATAATACCTGTGCATTCTTCAAAATACCAATCTACATTGCTTCTTCAATGCAATTTAATCATTTTTACTTTCACACACAATGTCATATAGAGAAAGTATTGTAATGCTGCAGCAGAAAACTATAATTTTTTGTCAGAGAAACTCATTTTGCAGGTTCATGATATAAAAAAATTCAATAATCCTTGTTTCTATATGTAGTATATAACTTCCTCTAACATAGTTTTGTTTAATCATGATTCCCCATTCTGTGGTTCCTGGATACCACAGCGAAACCATACGATTGATTTAAATGATCAGTCCCTTGATTTGAAACATTTTGATTTTGGAGGGTTCTTTACATCAAGCCTCATGAACATATTCGAAATTTTCTCAACTTCTCCAAATTTTCTAGTCTATTTTGCCATCGTGCCATTTAGCAAAGTATGGCACCGACCAATTTTAAAAGTGTGTGTGTTTTACACAACCTGACATCTATTTATATGTGAAAATGTAGTAACATAGTAAGTTAATTGTTTCCAGACAATTTGAAAAGACTAGTCACATCTCTATCCCCTGAAATGAACAGTTATAATTCTGTAGGACCATACAGAATTAAACTTATAACTCATTTTAAAATCTGCCTCATTATGTTACTGTATTTTCACAAATTAATAGACATTAGCACAAAACTGACCTTCTAATTTTCTGTGACTGGAGTAAATCCCTTTAACAGATACCTGATTTTCAGAGATGAAAGTAGATTTATCTCATGCAAAATGGCGCTCTTGGCAACATGCTTTGTGGCCACATCTCAAGCTACAACGTATGTCAAAATAACACGTGTTTTCTTGCACTCAATGCACGATACTCTCTAGGTGACTTGCGTTGGGGTCAACACATGTTGACAAGAGCACTTGTATGCCATTTCGTGTAAGAACCATAAATGTGTTAATCTATAACACGCATTTAGTAACTCCTGTGCACAGCCACCGACATGCATCAATGTGAGGTGACACAAGTCAATGCAACACTCTTGTGACGGAGGCTTTAAGAGTTACTATATGTAACCTAATATTAGCAATAACTTCTCTTAACATTCTTTGTAACTCATGCTAGCAATTTAAATGCACCTCCTCTGAAGTACAGAAAGAAACTTTAGCAGACACTAATGGTTCCCTCGAAAATTAGCCATCACTCATGTAGCTGCTTTATGAATTTAAAGAGAATAATGACTGTGGAACAAGTGATGCTTAAGTAAAGAAAGAATATTCTGGAAAACTTCCAACACATTTTTTTGAAACTCTTCATAGAATTTGTTAAGAAACCATCAAACTACCGTAGCTCATAGTTGAAGAGAAAAACTTTTTAACTTCCACAAATGATGTTTAGAAATGTCAGAACCAAAGCAACAAGCGTCTTCCCAAATTCTTAGAAAGCATGACATGCTACTAATATCCCTGGGCTCTATTGACATCTCTGTAATCCTGCTACAATGCAGCCAAATATGATTAACATTGTGGCAATGGGTCCAAATGACACTTGTATCACCAATATTTTACAGGCATCACATGAATATTTATATTACTATCTGTAATTTCAACAGAAAAAGAAGCCATGACATTTTGGTAACATTTTATTAATAGTCTCAAAATACAACATACAAAACTGAACACACTGAATTGGCAATCTGGTCAGAATGCTGATAGGAATAGTCATCATCATCTTCATTCATTATCATTCATGTACTTGATGCAACCTTATTACAATGATAAAACTAATTATCCTGCCCATGTTTTAAAAGATTGTTTGTCAGCAAAATATTATAAGGTAGAACATCTCACTTTTGGCAGAAAACATTTTTTTACTTTGATACCATTTTTAGAAAATAATTTTTCACATCTGATAGATAGCAAGTTCACATCACATGAAAGCATCAATCTTTATCATTACCCAAGTTGCATCTAGGACCAATTTACAAACTCATTGTATTCAATTGCAGAATATTGTGTATTTTCTACTAGAATCCAATTTCATGTTCAGGGCAATGACATGTATTTTATAGAACAGGTCTACTAATATAAATAAAAAAAAATATACATATCTATAACACACTAAAATACTATAACTTTCTGTACATCAATTATACATCTATATATTACATCATGTAATTCCTTCACTTCTTGAGGATCTTTCACAACCAAATTGTTTGTAACCAATTAAGCTGCAAGGAATGAAACACATTAAGACATATCCAATAATATTATTCCAAGTCTCGCTACTAATAACAATTGACTTTACAGAAGTAGTTTGAAATTAAGATTTCTATTACGCCATTAGATGAATAAAATAGAATACTTAAAAGCCCTACACACAATAAAATTTTGAAATTTACATAACTATGATTTTGTATTGTGTTATTAACAAGTTGTCGTAACTTTTTTAACATAATGTAAAAACAAAGAACAAGCACAGCCTACAACTTCACTTAAGCAGTTTTCTAACAAGTATAACCACGATAAGTCTTCAATGTGAGTCATTTTTTATATAATTGTATGTGCAACTAACACATTACATCAACAAAACCTAACACTTTCATAAGGCATTCATGAATACTGTTCAAGACTTAAGAAATGCTACCAATAAAGGACAAATCACAGGCAGTGACAAGATAGAGATTTCTTGATTTAGAAAAGCTCTACTTACTTGTAATAAATATCAACTTCAATCTAACTTTCTATTAGCACGATTCCATCACGCTATTTTTTCTAAAGGTAACATGACATCAGAAAGAGACAGTAAGTTTTGAGACGATGTCAAATAATGCTCAAATTCAGGAATCCCAGGAGGAGATAAGACACCAAGACACATTGCTAATTTAGTAGCAAGTGATGGTGTGTCTTTCACACGTGTTGGAACTTGTTCGTCATCTGGCATCATCTGAAAATAATCATCCGGCATGCTCATCAGTTGTAAATTTAAAAAGATTACACACTCGTAGATGATAGATACTTTAGATATACACATTCATAATAAAACATTTGAAGATAATCTTTTTTAGAAAATATGGTACAAAACTGAAATTTAGGCTGTTAGGAGCATTCCACCATAGATACTACCACAAAAATGAAATTTGGAAACTGAAGACAAATTAATCAGGGCAATTGTTTTGGTAAGATACGTGGTTGGTATTTTGTAGTTCCTACGGCAGAAAAGATAACCCATGAAATTTATAGTTTACTTTTTTAAGTAAATGAAAAATTTATATTTATCTGAATTTTAAGATACTCTCCGGTTCATTAGTAATTTTTCTTGAAAGAAGAAAATCATATCGAATAAAAACAATTCCAGTTTCAGAAAAAAAGAAAAATTGTCCCTCTTCCATAAATTACAAATTGTTCCAAGTCCACCTATATTTTATTACACATTTCATTAATTATATATTTTTATTATTTATGATTTTATCATTAAACACTAATTTTTACTTTCTCGTGTACATACATAAATACAGAGTTATATATGTAGTATAGAGAAAGTAATGTAATGCTACAGCAAAAAAAACACAATTTTTAAGTGGGACCTTGATACAGAAAAGTGTATTGATCCTGATCCGATACGTAGTAAATTAATCCCTCTAACACATTATGTAGTTAGATTTTACGAATGATACTAAAATAGTGTTTCTTGTTTTGCTTTGTTGTTTTTTCTCCTTCCCCAAAACATCTTTCTGTCATCTGTGAACAACTCTATCGCCTAAACTATAAGTTGGATTTTTTTCCACACTGAATAAACCCCTGTCAATTCAGCCTCCAAGCTCTGCGATTCTGATAAACATTTAGTATTAATTTTTGGGGGTACTTTCCATGAAGCACCGGGGTAATTTTCAAAATTTTCTCAAAAATGGCTCCAATTTTTTCTTTAAATTTCTTGTATGAACAGAGGAAAATATATTTATAAAGGTGGTATATGTCTGATTTTCACTGTTTACTTTGAATTTTTTAAAATTGCAACAGTTTGAAATTTTTTCAGCATCCTGTAACTATAAAATTGAAGATGGAGATTTTAACTTCAAATGAAATTTGTTTACTGTAATTAGTTTTTTCATTAAGGTAATCTATTTCTTTTTCGGAAATTTTAGAAGTATTCACAAAATATTGTGTGAAATATTAAAAAATAGCGAGAAAAAAATTCTCAAAAACAATTTCAAATTTTTTCTTGAAACTTTTCGCAAGGATACTGCTAAATGTACTGTATAAGAAGACATAAACGCCATTTTGCTCTATTCTTTTGTTTTTTCAAAAATTACACAAATTTTTTAAAAAAATCTCTTAAAATTTTCATTAAATATGTATTCCAAGGTTTAATGAGATTGTTAACACAAATTTCACAGTATTTCTAATGATTTTCGAAATATTCATAAGTTTCTGAGTACACAAGAACTAAAACTGGTGAATTTTCAGAATCGTTAGAACCAAATTTTCTCAAAAACTACGGAACATTTTCCCCAAGAACCTCCACAATGTAAAAGAGTTCAATTCTCTTCGATATTCCGAAAGCCTGATTTGAATGAAGGTATGTGGGGCTTGAAAAATCAAGAGTAATGTATGTGTTTTTAATCGCATACAGAATAAAAAGTATATATTGCACAAAAACAAAAAGTAAGCCATTGTGTTAATTGAAAAGTTCCCTAAATATTTTGTCTAATAACATTTTTTCAAATTTTTGTAAATATTACTGAAAATGTGAAACTTTTGTATCCACTTGTTTATGAACATGCAGGTACACTGAAAGTGATTACCATGACAAGAATGATGCTGTTGTTGTTTTTAATTAACCTGACATCCAGTGCAATATTGAAAAAACATTACACATAAGTGGGTGGGTGTCAGTCATAATATGTTTAAGTGTTGTGGTGTGTCATAATGTATTACTTATGTAGTGATTGTATTTCAAGCACATTAGCTGAAATCACTTTATTACTGAAATTGTTCATGTGGTGATTCTAGTTGTGAAAAATGTACCTACTCATTACTGCTATGTATCATATGTCAGCATTTAAATCGGTGAAAGGGTAAGTAGTTGAGAAATATAAGAAAACACTTACAGAGAATGATGAAGCTATATTTCGCATTCATCATCTTTTTATTGTTTGTAGTTAAAAGTTCGTGACTAGTGAAGGTATTGCTTTCCCTATTTCAAATTGTCAATATGTGTATCTCATGCAGTTTCAAAATTTGTGAATTAGTTGGAATCATTTCATCACTGAAATCGTTCATGTGGTGTTTCTGGTTGCGAAAAATGTACTTGTGACTGCTAGGTATTGTATGTCAGTGTTTAAATTGACTAAAGGGTAAATAATTGAGAAATATAAGCGAACGTTCAAAGGGAATGATGAAGCTACATTTTTCACCATCTTTTAATTGTTTTTAGTTAAACTTCGTGATTAGGGAATGTACTGCTTCCCCTGTTTCAAATGGGCCATATGTGTGCCTCATAAAATATCAAAATTTGGGAATTATGACTATCATTAAGAAAATATCCTGATGAACTTAACAGAAAAATTTACAAAAAGATAAGGAGAATTGTATTAAGTCATATGAAGAACATATCAATTTTAAATATTTTGTGTCAAAATATTTTAAAACATCTTGTAAGCGCTTCCTCTTTGATGCAATGCAATGCTCTTTGATGCTAGCAATGAAAGAAAATAATGTTCTTTCTATTAAAATGTAAGAAATTGACTACAACTCCATAAACATACATTAATTTTAAAATGAACAGTACGCTGAATTAAATGATTTTAATAAGCTGCATCTCTCTTCAGAAACTATTCCATGGATCTCTATGGGGCAGAGTAGAAGATATTTGAAAT
Source organism: Teleogryllus occipitalis (assembly GCA_011170035.1). Taxonomy (NCBI): domain Eukaryota; kingdom Metazoa; phylum Arthropoda; class Insecta; order Orthoptera; family Gryllidae; genus Teleogryllus; species Teleogryllus occipitalis. The sequence continues at coordinate 31,960 of BLKR01009194.1, forward strand.
GTGACATACCTGTATGAAGGAAACTGGGCAATTTGGTAAGTTGCCACATTTTCTTATTCTTATCAGTTCCAAAAAATAGTTCTTTAAAGAAGATCATATTGAATTTTTTTTAAAAAACAAGTAATTTTTGCATAATTTAAGCTTAAAATTTGACCAAACAATATTATGAATTTGACATTTATAATATTTGATATTTTATGACATGTACAATCATCATTTAAAAACAAAGAGTAGTTTTCATGTAATTCATGCTTGAAGTACAGGCTACTTAAATTTTCATTCTCAAAACCGGTTCCAAATTTTTCTTTCAATTTTTTCCTCAAATAATGCTAAGGACACTTAAAAAACAGTGCACTAATTTTTCATGGAACACTGAATTTTCAAAAATTTCAATAGTTATAAATTAAGTGCAAATGTGCTGTTGTAGCACTGCAAGTTCTATTCGGCTTCTAAGGGACCAAAATCCTACGAAATTGCGAAGAAAAAATATAATTTTGATGCCGATAAATAGCAGCAAGGTTGAGAGATGGGGACCAAACTGAAAAGCTAGCCCAGATGAAACAGATTATGAAACTAACAAGTACAAGAAAGTCGGTGCTATTCTGTGACACCACAAGCTTCTTTTTGTAATCCAGCAGATGATTGAAGCATTTGGAAAACTCTTAAAAATAAAATGATAAATAAACAACAGCTACAGAATGTTGCATTTTACTTTATGTTACATACAATAACATCCTATAATTATCAACTTACAGCTATTAACATACCTAGAAATGTTATGAGTGTTATTACTGCTGAGGCCAAAAGTTAAAAATCGACACGGAGCGTAGCGGAGCTGAGATAGTAAGATATTGTGGGGTGTTGCTTGCAATATATCTATATAAACAATATTCGCATACCGTAGTTCAAGAAAGATGGATGCAAATAATTCTCCTGAACCTCAAGATACCTAAAGAAACGACATCCAGTTAGGAAATTCTTAAGACTTCCATTGGTAACACCTTCACTTCGTCAGTAAATATCATTACCGAAGTAGTTTCATTTGGTGGAATGTGAGGAAAATGAGGTTAATTTATCTAATATACATTTTTCTAATTGTACTATTAATAATATTAAGATTAAGATAATTATTCCCCAAACCAATGTGAATTACTTCTGAATTGTTTGAATCTGATTTATTTTGTACATTGCCATGTTATTTCTTTAACAAACATTTGACTTGCAATGAATAATGGTTGATGAATGACTTGCAATGAGTAATGGTTGTTTACGGTGCTAAGGATATTAAATTTCTTAATATACAGGTATGTACAAGTGCACTTAACAAACCTGCAGGGTTGCATGTTAACAGGGTTTAAAAACGCATGTGACCAATAAACATTTTAAATGGGTATAGTGAGTAAGTGGTGGTATTAACTCCAGCGGTTCTAGATAAATATTTGAGGAAATGGACTGGAGAGGATTTATTCTGAACTAGTTGAAACATTCTGCACTTTGGAAATTAAAGACATCTAGCCTACAGAGTTTCTTCACTTCTGTAGAATTAGATTAAGACCACAATATTTTTTTAAATACAGTCAAGTTTCATTGCGCCAAATACTATTGTTACCAATGGCAAATTTATTGGAATATTTTATTTTAAACACACCCCCAAAGACTTGTGGGCTCAAGTAGAGAATACTGTGCAACGCAATGAAGTTGTTTGAACTGGTCATTTGTGCCACTCAAAAAAAAGAAGAAGACCATGGTGAGGAGTTAAGTTTTGAGGGAAACTTTCAATAGTTCAGGAAAGTGCTGTGTCCTGAGTTATTCATTATGAAATGCAATGAAACAGTACAATAGATGTAATAGGATTTCTAGTGACAACAAGAGTGCTTTCCAGAAGCTAATAAAAGATATCCATATTCACCAACAAACAGATTTTTGAGATGATTTTCCTAGAAGTATTATGGCATAAAATGCATTGCACATACCCAAGGGTGTTTTATGTTAATCAAAAGGGTCAAAGGCCCAAAGCTTGTTTTCAACATGGAAATCAACTTGGTCACAGATGTAATTTGGTATAAAAACACAAGTAAAATAAGCTGTTTTCATGTTATTCAACTTGTGCGGTAATGAAACACAAACTAGTTTATTGAAGGTGTCTCAAAAACCCTAGCGCAAAATACATAAATATTATTAATTTCCATGAGTGTTTGTTTTGTAATTTATAGAACACACTCCCATCTCCCTGAACTCCTCATCCCCTCTTTCACTCTCTCAATCACTTTTCTCTGATTGTACCATATTATCTATTTTAACTGACTTGTGTAAGCATAAAGTTTGAATAGATAAAAATATCCAACTTACTTTGTCAGCCACATGCTTATAAATCAAGCCATCTACTCCTCCAACATGAAAAACTGAAAACCCATCATACCACCTGAAAAGAAATATGGTATTGTTAAGTGTCAAAGACCAGATTTGAAATAACTAGAGAAACAAAAATACTCACGATTCCTTTTTATCTATAGTTTCCTTTAATTTCCAAACCTTGACCTTCCAAAATTTCATGAAAACCTGAACAAAACACAATAGTTTTCCTCAAAGAGTAGCAAAACAAAATTACATTCATAATTCTTTGATTTTTGTCATGTTTCGTTTTACCTTCAGTCCTGTTAAACCACTAATTCTCCATCTCACTCTAATTGTTCCATCCTCAGGATGCATAGTTATTTTAAGAATTTCAAATTTCACATAAGCAAATTTGAAATGTCCAACAGTTCGCAGCAAAGCCATTTGCTTCACATAGTGGTACAATCCACTGCAAAATAGTTAGTTTTAAATACACATTTTTACAAGACAACCACTACATACTTGTGATAAATACTTACACTGTCCGCGTACCACGTATATTATTCTCAAAAATAAGATTAGGATTGTAGATTGAATAATCTAAAGGTTGAGTGAACAAGCTTGGAAGCTGAAAAGTAATTGCCATTAAGTTATCTTAATTCCACAATTCGAATTCAAGGAGAAAAAGTAAACATAAAATATACTCACAGTCTCTCCTAAAATTTGAAAAACTCTAGCCAATTGCTCTTCTGTTGGTCTTTGATAATTTTGATGTGGTTCTTGATTTTTCTCATTGCCTCCTTCTGCTAATAAAATCATTTGTTTTTCGTAATCTGAGAGAACAACATGCTGTTCTTTCATACTAACCCCAGATGCATAAATGGAATATAATTCTTCTACGGCATCACTTTCAACATTTCTACTGGTTCTATCTTCCTTCCACAAAATTATATCATCTGATGTTGTTTCAAAAGGTTTTACTCCTACCATAATAGGATTGTAGCTATGTAGAGTTCTTCCGGCATTTGGCGATATCTCTAGTAACCTACAATATAATGCAGATGGACTGTCGGCGTTTTCATTAAAAAAATAATCTCTGCGTTTCTGTTCTTCGATTCCAGTGCATTCTTCTACCACATTCACGGGGGAGCAATGACGGCTTGTCCACGCACATGGTGTAATATTCGAAACTGCCAATGAACAGTGTTTGACATCGGCTCGGCGTACTCTTGAATCCAGAAACTAAAAGAATGATTAAGGTTAAGATCGACAATTGAACTTAATAAATAGATATACATAATGATGACAGTTCATTACATTACACCAATAATTAGTAGCTTAAGTTGATAATTCCGCTAACTGACATCATTCTTACCTCTTCTAAAAACTGTGACTTCAACATATGCATGCGAACTCGTCCTTCCAATCGTGATAAGGTAGCATGCTTTCTTCGACAAACGGCTTGATTGATAGGATTTAATTTACTTGACACAGTCCTGAGACAACTCGCCATCACAAATATAAACTGAACTCGAATGCTGGGGCAGCCGCAAGTTCTCCAGCTAATGTTCAAACGCAATAAAACAATGCCATAACCTTCCAAACGTACAGGACTTCTCCAACCAACCACTTTTCATACACACCCACACACTCACTCCACTATCGGGAGACAGAATCGTCAGAAAACGAAGATTCGATCACCATAATCGATCGAGGTTGTCGTTTGTGGCGATTCGATTACTTCATCGAATTCGAAAGGCGTAGGAGGCAAACAAAACATTGGATCGAAGGCTTCTATATTATTTATTACATAGGCAGCATTTATTACATGCCTGACTTTGACTTAATTGCGCTCTCGGCTGTCAAATATTTGTGCGCACTTTTTTCATTTGCTTTTTAAACATAAAAAGTTATAATATTTTGAAAAAAAATGTAAGATATTTTTAACCGATGCAAATATTGTACGTATAAATAATTGATTATTTCGTTGCATTTTGTTAAAAGATCAAACATTTTTAGGTCAATTAAAAATAATTTAATTAAAAATTCATTAAATTAAAAATACATGGTCAGGTTTTCTCAGGTCATCTCGATCAGGTTTTTCGTCCATTTTCCCTGATCCATTGAGCAAAAGCCGAGATGGCCCCTTGTTTTGCTTCTGGACATAAATGTAACATCATTTATCTGTGCACGACTTATAGAATTTAGTGGGAAATATAGTTATTCAAATTATCGTTTCCATGTTAATGCAGCAGGAAATATTATTCCTTGACTTTTTTTCTTTTCTTTTCTTTTTTTCTTTTTTTTTTCTTTTTTTCCCTTCCTTTTTAATTCAAAATTCAAGTAGTATATGACTTAGTGTAGGGAGATCACAGAATTTTGAAAATATGCACAGAATTCACTTCTCCCCATAGCACGTCATACACAGTTTCAATTGTTTTTTGATGTAAAATAAATAAATTATAAAAAACGTATACATTTGAGTATTATTTACATTTTGTTACAAAAAATTTGGATATTAAAATCAAAATAACGTTAAGGGTTACGTATAAAATATGCGTTGTCACACGGAATTTTGTTTTCTCGCTTTAGTCTTGGCAAATTTCTTAACAGTGTCTTCAAACTCAACACATCCTAAAATGTCATTTTCTATGCTTTTTTATGCTTTATTTTGTATAATATTTTACATGCTTCAGAGAGAAAGATCGTTCACCATTTCCATTAATCACACACCTCATTTCTCTATGCAGAGACAGATTTTTTAACACATAACTCTATATCTTAATCAACTATTATACTGATATTCAAAATCAACATCACAGTTAGGTAAACATTTTAAAGTCTGACAATTAATTACTTGAAACTTAGTCATATGACATTATAATTTATTTCTGTAATTTCTGAACGAAACTGTTTAAAAACACTTTTTTGCACAAATGTTAAGATAATAAATTGCTTTAATTTTGCTTTGAAAATAAAATTTCGAATAAATGTTTTAACTAATTTCTCACAGGGGATGGGGGCAGGGGGCCCTGCCAAGGCCTAGTTTTCATTTTATTTGACAAAATTGATTTAAATATTTATTTATGGAACCTGGAATGTAATTTATTATGTATTATGCCACTAGATTGTTCTTAAAATGACCAATATGCTGTAATAGCCTTCTTCAAACGTAGCAATGCTGATGCTGTATACACAATGAGGCAAATAGAAACCATTCAAATGCAGAACCAGTGTAGAATGATCAATATTTTGATAATTAAACGTTTTTTGTGGTTCCTGTAAAATTAGGTTTTTTGTCAGTTAGCACCTTTTGCTGGTGACCACTTCAATTAACATTTTCTTTTGATACAAATATGGAAAGAAATATTCCAATACAAACATTCATTCGCCTTATGTAATTTGACATCTGCTGAAATTCGTCCGCCCCCAAAACTTGCACTCCCCAGGCTGCAGCCTACACAGCCTGTTCCGTAATCTGGCAATGTACATAGGTATCGGGAACTTTATATTATATGCCCTTCTCTGGCACATAAAATTGAGGGGATTAAAAGAAAGTTATTTAAATCAGGCGTGGATCTATGGGGAGGGGGAATGTAGGAAATTCTCCCCTCCAAAAAAAAACCCAGTAACTATTAATTTTAATTTGTCACGAAGCTTTCAAGCAAACATATTTTTGGATAATCATTACATGAATAAAATCATATTGCAACATGAGTTGAGTTTAGCCTGAGTCATTCTACATAATCTGTAATATGACACATTCGACCCAAACATTTTGAATAAAAAACTATATTAATTTACCAATCACACTCGACTCACAGACGGGTGTATATAGTATAGTATAGTATATATATATAGTATCCCTAGGATGGGGAAATACAATAATTAGGGGGCAGATTTTGATGATGTAAAACATTGCCAAAAGCGATCAATAAAATATTCTTAAAATGTTTTTAAACTGCTATAAAAGCAAAGAAAAATGTATTTTTTTTTTTTTTAACCAATACAAATTCAGATTCGTAACTCAAGCTGTAGGATGTATTACTGATGTAATTGTAGTGGCAGATCGAAGGGAGGGCTTGCCTCCCCCCCCCCCCAAAAAAAGACCTAGAGAAAAGAAATTCAAACGGTAAAAGTGCAGGAAAAATAAAAAAGAGAAACGCAAGAAAAAATTCTAGAAACATCTAAAATGTATCGATAAAGTAATCGTGCGTTCTGTCCTTAGCCTTTTAGTTACAAATGGGAATCCTAAGACGCGGGATAATGTAAAGATAGATAAAAAATGGTATGATGTCTTCCATACATTTAAAAACAGAGGCAATCGATGTAAAGAGGTGGTTGTGAGTTTTGCTCTGGCTGTACCAGGCAAAAATGCTGTGGTGGAAAGAGTATTTTCAATTGTGAACTCCCTTTGGATTGATGAAAAATAAAAGTTTTACTACCGCCAAAACTATTTAAGCAATTGTAATTCTAAAAACTCATTTTCAAGACCTGAGCTTTAAGGACTTCAAATCTTCAAGCTGTTGAATTCAAGATATCGAATCTTCCGATAAGTATAAAGTTCATAGTTATGTTCCTGAATGAGAAAAGTTCATGTTCAGCAACTTGCTCACAAGTTGGTTATTAAAATATGTCTTTTAACACATAAAAAGTAATGTTTACTTGTCTCAGAGAAGCAGTGCAGTCACATATGAAGCACATTTTCTTTGTGAGATCACATCTTGTTTTGTCACGTTTTTTTCTTCCATATTTCAGAAACGTTCTGTTTAATGTAAAAAAATCACCATACCCTAAACCAAATAACATATGGATCACATATGACTATAATTCTAACATAAAAATAACATTTTTTAAAATTTTCTTAGCCTCCATCCCACATTCCTGTACATCCAGAAACGTGTTTATTCTATTTTAATTCTTTCGTGAACACTATTTTATGTGATCGAAAAATTATGAATATAAGACAATAATTTATACAATCCGAAAAACATTTTTTGATATTTTCTCAGCGCCAAAATTCAAACGCACATTTTTAATTGCAAAAAAAAATCATTTTACTTCCTTAGAATCTTGGACCAGGCTTGAAAAATCTCAAAAGTTCCTCTTAAAACCCAAATTGTTGAAAATTGTATCATATTTTTTCTGATTGTTGAGCTGTAGTTAAAAAAAATAAAAACGTTTTTACCGCTTCCCCATCTTTAAACCACATAGAGTTTGAAAATGGCTGCAAAAGTTCTGTGCATTTATTTGAGTATTTATTTGTAATGAAAATTGTTCTCATGCCCAAAAAACGGAGGAACTTTTTACTTTCTTGTATATGTATATACAGAGTAATAAACGTGTATAGAGAAAGTTATGTAATGCTGCAGAAAATCGATTTCGAGATTTCAAGGAAAATACACGTTTCGGGGGCCCCTGATACTGAAAAAGGGTTTGTTGGTTTTTGCTTCAAAATGTCTGTCCATCCATCTGTGGACACTACTAGCGCCTAAACCATACATAGGATTTTCTAAAAATTGAAGAAACCTGTGTCCATCCAGCTCTAGTTGAAGCTTTGAAATTTTGAAATTCATTCTTTAAAATTTGGGGTAGTTTACATAAAAACACTCGGACATTTTCAAAATTTTCTCAAAAATGGCTCCAAATTTTTTCTTTAAATTTCTTGTAAGAATAGAGTAAAATACACTTATGAAGGAAGCATAAGACAGATTTTCACGGTTAACTCTGAATTTTCGGAAATGGCAAAAGTTCAAATTTTTTTCGGCGTCTTCTTACAACTACAAAATTCAAGACAGATTTTTCCTTAATGAAATTTGTTGTCCATAAATAGTTCTTTCATAAAGATTGTAGATTTTTTGAAAATTTTAGTAGTTTTAATGTAATAGTGGACGCAAGATTTGCAATTTTAAAAAATAACAAAAACAAGAGTTTCTCAAAAACGGCTCCAAATTTTTTCTTTAAATTTTTGGTAAGGGTAGTGCCAAACAAACCCTATACCATGACATAAACGCCATATAGCCCTATTCTTTTGTTTTTCAAAAATTACAAAAATGTATTTTATTTACTTGTTTCTCACATTGGTAATATTTACATTAGAGGCAAATTCATTACATTATTATTTTTATGAGTACATGTGCTTTAAATAATGTCAAATAAAGTTTTCGAAAACAAGAGTTTTCTGTGAAAATAGCTCAATATTCTGCATATTCAGAAACGCTCAACGCCATTTTTTCAAAAAGGGTTCCAAATTTTTTTCTTCAAACTTTTCCAATGGAGAGTGCTAATTGCACGGTTTAATATGTCATAAAGTTCATTTTGGTATATTCTTTTGTTTTTTAAAAAATTACACAAATGTATTTTTTTTCAAATATCTCTCACCCCGTTAATATGCACATTTCAATGGATTTGTATACATTATTGAATTTGTGAGTGGATGTGGTTCAAATGTCTTTAAATTAAGTTTTTCGAAAACCCAATGGATTCCTGTGAACAGAGCTTCAAATGTCGCATTTACAGTAATGCTCAAACACTATTTACTTAAATACGGCTTCAAGTTTTTCAATGAAAATTGTCATTTAGGACGAGGTTTTACTCTTCTTTAATATTGTTTAAGTAATATTTTGGTTCTACTATTAGGAAATTGAAAAGTTGAGAAAATATCCAAAAAATGTAATTTGGACGATGATAGATGGCAGCTAGCAAGAAGATGGGGCCAGAATGTAAAGCCAGTCCACACTGAGGAGACTAGAAAACTACTACGAGAAAGTCTGTGCCATTCTGTAGCACCACTAGTTTTTATTATGAACAATGTTAATTAAGTACAACAGCTTCCAATAATTTCTGGTAAAGTTTCTTGAAAACTAGAAAGTTCTGGGTAAAAATGAGCCCCAAATTGCGTACCCTGATACGTTCAAACTTTTGCTTAAAAACTCTAATAACAATTTTTATCGTCCTTGCCTTGAGGGAGCCTGCAACGACAGGCAAAAGGTCAGTCTCTCAGCTTAGCTCTACAAACCTTTGACCACTAGTAATTATCTAATGTTAAGTTATCCTTTTTGGATTTGAGATGATTGAAAGTACGTTCTTCAACAAAATAATTATCTTTGGGAAGGAAGTAAACAGTGTGAACAAAGCATGCAAAAAGTACTGTATGTGAAAATTGTGTATAATTTTATTGTCTTGTCTGTACAAATATTTTGCTGAAAATAACGTATTTTGATTGTCTCAACAAAATTCAAAAAGGATACTTAGAAATGTTATGAGTTTTTGATGTGGTGATATATAATAATAAAGTTGTACGAAGGTATCAAAATAATTTTGAATTTTTGCTGTTTTGGAAATTCCACAAGTTTGAAAGAAAATTACACCTATCCATAATATTTAATAACCATCACTCTTTTGGATTTAGCAAAGAAAAAAATTTTTTTGAGAAAATCTTGTTTATAAATTTTTTAGTGTCATCATTTTATTCAAAATTACCCTACAACTACTCCTATTTTTATCATACATAACATTATTAAAGATTTAATTTTGAAGAACAGATTGCATAAAAAAAATATCTATCTTTAACCTGGGAGTGCCCTCAATGTATCTCTCAGATACAGCTGCAACTTTTTGTGAACGCGAATAAACTGAAGATCCATTTACTGAAATATGTATTTTATTCAGTTTGTACATGTCCCACAATGCAATTGTTAATTTATCTTGTAATGCAGAATTCTTTTCTGAATACTTATGGTGAGAAAGGTAAAAATTCACAAAGTACACACAAACATCTTATCATCTTTTTAAACATCTTATTATCCTATTAAATACAATTTCCACAAATTATTTTGGGATGTTCTAAACAAATATATATTTTACATTTTCACAAAAATATTAAGAAAATCTTAGTCTTTTTTCCATTTTGCAAGGTTCGCATTTTTTTCATTTCCCTACAGATGTCTTCTGCATATCTTCTTTCTCTTTGGTAAGACATTGTGACAGTCGATCGTAGATACAGCAAATTATTACATTTTCTGAATAGGCACTTGTCACAGACACGGCTGAAAATAATGCCATGATACGTACTGCTCAGGTCAGGAGCTCACAAAGCAACTGGTGCCATTGCATCCATTGTATATGACAGATATCCTGCAGCGTAGCGATCAAGTTTCAACATGCTTATGGGAAATGATTCAGCGAAGGGATAAAAATAAAAGGCCAAGTGATCTCAGAAAAGTGCAATGAAGGATTACATGAAATATCTGATGACTAATGCATCACAATAATTCAGGAATATAAAATGACCATGGCTTGGATCTCACAGATCTATTGCGAGCACTCTTAGGTAAAGAATATAGTTGGGAGTAGGATGTTGAAAACATTTAAAATGATTGAAATTGATGCAATAAACTACACACAAATGAAAATTCAAAGAAACCAAAATGAACATATATTAACCACAAATTAGAAATATATACAAAAAGGAACTTTAATGTTATTCCAGAACATACAAAGAAGAATACCTCACATTTTTACAACATATATACAAGACCACATGCACACAATGGTAAATATTACCAATTTATAGGATAACCAATATCTGTCTCTAATTCATTATATAGTTGCCCCATAAACGTTTATTCATATTTTGTTCAAAATCACAACACTGGTTTATATATTGCCAGCAGTTTTACATAGTATGTCTTTGGATTCATGGTACAATATTTTCTAACTATGATATATTATTATGCACATTATAACATCATACAAAATTGTAATATACACAACTATAGCTTTGCACTTTATGTTATTTGCCATAAAAAAGAGAGTATGTAAATAATGACATTCACTTGAGGTACAGAGATTCATAAAGCAAAAAATGTCAACATGAGAAAAAAAAAAAAAAAAAACTTTCATAAATTGCAGCTCAGTTAGATACTAAATTAATTCTGATAGCAACTTCAGAATATGACTTCTTTCTATTTTAAACAATGTGTTTTAAAATAATAAAATATTAATGAGACATCTGAAACCAGAAATCTATTTTACACTTATTTGGTATTTTAAATATATTAATTCTTGTCAATTTTTGTTCTTTGTAGTTATGTTTTTTATCAAGAATAAATACATTGTAATGAACTTAAATTAAATGAATCTACTTTACTTAGAGTAAATATTTCTTTTCAAATGAGACCTGAAAAGAGACATCTTATATACATCTGCAAATACAGAGATCAATTTCCAGCATTTTCACAAATTAAATGTCAATGTCAAATGATCACTTAAAGATACAATGTTATTTGCAATTAAGTTTGTTACATAAAATAAAGGGAATGTATTATCCATTTGTGCAAAACATTAAAGGTACAATTGTTAAGAAAACTCTCACGTTTATTACCAATTCATTAGTTAGCAAAATGCAGGTATTATAGAAGATGGGTAACTTGAACTTTGTGAATTCTCTCATGGATTAGTAAGCTCACTAACAAATAACTTCTCCATAAAGATATCTGAACCAATAAATGCTTCCAGAATACTGATATACTGAACATGTTAGATTCAAATGACACATTTATCATACGTACTTAATTTGGTTGAAGTCCAGGATTCATTTTTATAAAGCAAATTCACATTCACATTCCCTTCCACATCATGAGTCTACTCAATTGAAAAAATTTCACTTTTCATTTTATTTAACACTTTTTAAGGAGGAATGTATCTATTTTAGAAAACAAATAAAAACTTATTAAGCCCATTTACTTCATCTATAATAAAAAAAATTGGCCAAAGAGACACTTGCTTTTAAATTTGGATAATGCAGATTTTTTTTTAAATTATAAAAATGAGATTGCAAACTCCAGTATTTTTATTAAAACCATTTTGTGAATTATATTTGATGCCACAATAATACAGAATTTAAAACTTGAAAAATATAACAAGAATTAAATTTGATATAGAGATATTTTAAATGAGGAATTTTATTGACAAATAGAGTAGTAGATGTAATGGTAATCCCTACAAATCCCTACATCATATGACAGAAACGACTTTCTGAAAATTTACATTGCTCAACAGAAATTGCTCAAGCTCTAAAAGAGTTAAATTCAAAACAAAGGTCTCAACAGAATGCAAAAATTGAAATATATGCAAAGCTACATTACAAACATAGAATATTCATGCCCACAAGAAAAGCCGATAACTATGAAGGAAAGGAAAACAAGACAGTTTAAATTGGAACATATAGAAAATTGTGGAGATAAAACCATTTAAGGTTTTTAGGCAACCATGAACTTTATGTTGGGTTTTATAAACTTTGCTCACTTTGACATTAAATTAACTGTTATTCACAAGAATTGCAAAATATAAATTTGTTTTCAATAACCCCAATAAAGAATTTAATTCTCAGGGTGAGTTAAGAGCATTGCCCAAGCCAGACATTCATTAAAGGAAATGTACAAAAAACTGCATAGGAGGTGCAATGAACAAATAATATTGGAGGAAAGCTGAGAATATGTGGGGAAGAGAAAATAAAAGATATTTTGCACTGATGCACATCGTAGAGTATGGAAGAGCAATAAAATGAAGTGACAAATATGTTTTGACTTCCAATCAATGACAAAAATTTTTTGTTCTGTTCGTACACAAGCATGGGGTCAGGAAGCATGGGTCTCCTTGCCTCTTGAAGAGAGCACATACAATAACATATTTTGGATAGGAACATAGTCACCACAAAAATACACTCATCTTAGGTCACAGTATGTGAAAGTGATTTTAACAGTAGGAATATCTTTACAGGTCCTTAAGTCCATTACATTTGAAAGAAACAAGAATGTTCTTTCATGATTGTTCTTATCTTTGATACTTTGTTTTGATATTTACATTATTCTGAAACAGTGTTCAAATTTAAAATGAGATTTCTACAGAACTACTTTGAAATGCAAGTCTCTACTATCTGATTACTTAGGTATTGTAACAGTTTTAAGCAAAAAATAATAAAAAAATTGATAATATGAACAACGAAAAAAAAAAGACGCATTTGATTTTTTTTCTCAAAAGCATTACTCAATCAAATCACATTCATTTAAAAACATACTTCTTAACTAAATACAGAATTAGAAAAAAAGCTTTCTGAACCACCCAACTCTTTCAAAAGGTTAGAAGGAATATGTTTATGAAGAGGGGGCAAATGTGACATTTAATCATATTTTCACTTCTCATTTTCGCTACAGTAAAACCCTTAGCTCACTGGATGTTAAGCTTCTGAAGAATTGAAGAGACTTAAGACTGTCCATGGAAAAATCAAATATAAATAATTCACTTTGAAATATCAGTATTCCTGAATGAATTTTAATCGCATAATAACAGTGTATTTTTTTTTTAATTATATAAAGTTTTGGGAAGCCAGAACATTGCAAGTTGAACAAGAAGCACAGATATAGCTGAATAGTATATTGCCATCTTCTCAAGACATTTTCAAGGGAATTAAAAATTGGTGGATATTTGAAAGTGGCAGTCATACAGACTATTTCATTCTCCTGAATGGACAAGATTAAATTGATGAAACATAAAGATGCCTGAAGTAATACAATTACCACATACACGTTCATAACAGTAAAAGCTTTTCTCTGATATTCTCTATAACAGTAACAGGCAATTTTGTTGTACTTTAACATTTATACATCATTAGCAAGAAAACAATGTATGGAAAAATATTCCACAGGATTATACACAGTAACATTCAACAACTAACAATTTTTCAGTATATCACATGTCTATAAATATACTATTCCAATACACAAAAATATGCAGAACAAGAATGAAGTTATAGCTGAGAAGATTTCAATACTAATATTTAAGTCAGTCTACGATATAAAAATTTAAGATCACAAATATTATTGGAAATATACAATTGTTACATCACAGAGTAAGAATTAACTGTAACAAAACTACTAAGGCCATACTTTCACATTTCATCAAATGACCATTGTTCAGAGACACCACTGTACCTGACCTCTCAATAAGGATAGTCAGTAGTACAGTAAATTTCACAAAAATGTGGAACAGAATAAAGAGAATTAAAACTATATTCTTGATGAGACTCACAATGCAGTAACATTGCATACCATCCTTGGTCTAATGCAAATATGTTCATGTTTTTAAACCAAAAAAAAAAAAAAAAAAAAAAAAAAATATTTGTGTATACATATATAAAAAACTGAAAATGCCAGTTTGTACAGACACATGAACAGGTAGATTCACAATTCAATATACCTAGCACATCACTCTAGGAAAAGTCTGAGTCAAGCAATTCTCAATGATGAACTTCCTCCTAACCATTTGTTGCATCCCTGAACTTGCAATTCCAGCGATGGCCTTAAAAAACAAAAACAAAATAAAAACTGCATTCAATAACAAATTTCATGTATTCAGATTTAATTTTTAAGATTCAATTTTACAGTACATAGAAATGAAGTGTAAAAAGGAAAAAGTGGTGATTGTAAAGTGAAGTTCACCATGTACAAAAGAGAACCAAAGTACTCCATCATAAGCGCATAAAATGTGTATTTTTGTACCTACCTACAATACTAGCCAGTAGATGCTAAATGGCCTCATAAGCTGGGTCTACTCCACCATATTCATCTCCAAAGTTTGATGGCCGGTTTAGAAACTCTTCTAATTCATTATGCTTTGATGTTTCATCTCGAGATCGTCTATGTCCCGAGCTAGATGACTTCTTCTTATTCCTCTTCCCTTCTTCAATACCATCTCCTGACCCTTTCTCCTTACTTTTCTTTTTATGTTTTTTCTTCTCTTCACCCTGGTCAAAAAATATTTCCTTTATAAATTTTTATAAACTAAATAAGAATTTCTGAGAGTAAAATTTAATACTGGTAATTTTTAAAACAAGATATTGAAAAGTTTTTGTCTGTTACAAGAAAATAGAGCAAAAAATATTTAACCCATTTGCATCTTTTGATGTCTCCCAGACATCACGATGGAGAATGGCCTTACTGTCTTTCGTCTCGAAGATGCGAGTGTTTATTGAGTCCACACATAGTACTCAAGTCAGTGAAAATGGAGCCCTATGCAGAATGTGTGTAACTTATTTCTATTCGTCTGGTTTATTTTGGAGAAATCCTGACATTGTGTTGAAATTTGGTGATCCCATTCCCAGTCCTACCACAATTTTTCAATTCAAGTACTGCAGAAAGATAGTAGAATCAGGCATTAAAGTCTGAGAGGAAGGCTCACGTAAAGGAAGAAGAAATCTGAGGTGAATGGGATAATACAGAAAAGTCTTTCAAATGGAACTTTAAATAAGTAGCTGCAACAATTTTGCAGAGATCCAGCTAAACAGAAAAACTTTACACAACTTACAGATATATTGTATATTAGCTCTCTGATTTTTACACATGTCAATTGTCAGGAAATGAAAATGAGTGGTTCTATGACAGTATAAACCTTCTACTTATATTTGTAGCAGATACATAATATTATAATAATGCAAATTGTATCCCATTAATTCTTCAGCGTGCGTTGTGAAACACACTCTTCAGCAAAAGAAGCATGAGAGATTTAAATTTGCAATTTTCAAGAGTTTACAAGTTGTAATGAAAATCAGACTTATACCATATTTATAAGCAAACTTTGAACTCAAGGAAAAACATTTTAAAAAATTGAAAATTTTTCCGAGGGAATGGTGGAGTAAAACCTCTAGCCGTCAGTTTAGCACATGAATACTACAGCCACTGAGCTGAGGAAGTAGGCAGTAGATCATGATTAATTTTATGTAAGGACCTATTGTAGACCACCACCACCACCAGGTTGCTAGGCCTGTTGCCTGTTCCTGTTTCCCAGTAGACCAGGAGGCTTACACCTCCAGGAGTTCCTGATCTAGCCATTTCTTTTGTGGTCTTCTCACATCCCTTCACCCTGTTGGTTTGTACTTCCAACACTGCTTTTGGAATCTTTCTTGTTTCATTCTGTTAATGTGGGAAATCCATTTTCTCTGTCCATTCTTTATTTCTTCTTCTGTATTTCTTGTCTTTAGCCTGTTTCAGATGTCTTTTCTCCTTTACCTATCCTTTAGCGTCACTCCTGCGAGATATTATATGGGAATCTCATTTGCATTGCCTATAGTCTTTGATGCTCAGTACTTTTCACTGTCCAGACTTCAGAGCCTTACATGAACACTGTTGTAGATATATTGTGGATTCTTAGTTTGGTCTCTTTAGTCATACCAAGTGTCTTTTGATTAATTTGTTCATCCTATTATGTTTCTAAAGTTTGTTCTCCAGGTCTTCCAATCTCTGTCAAATGAGATTGCCTAAATAATTTAATTCAGATACTTGTTCTATTACACAAAGAAAAAGAAAAAGAAAGAAAAAGAAAGAAAAAAAGAAAGAAAAAAAGAAAGAAAAAAAGAAAAAAAGACAGAAAAAAGAAAGAAAAAAAGAAAGAAAAAAAGAAAGAAAAAAAGAAAGAAAAAAAAGAAAAAAGAAAGAAAAAAGAAAGAAAGAAGAAAGAAAGAAGAATAAAGAAAGAAAGAAGAAAGAAAGAAGAATAAAGAAAAAGGAAGAAAGAAGAAAAAAAAGGAAAAAGAAAAAAAGAAATTGCATTTTGTACATGAACATAACCTTTCAAACAGCATTAATTATTATTCACTCTTAGTGTCTTATTGTTCAAAGGTTTACTGTGGCTAAAACTGGGGCTGAAAGACAAGAGGACCTATGCAGAACAGAAAAGCGAAGACTACAAATTCTGCTGAGCAGTTATTGACAAACGTTACTGAGATAGGAGTAAGTGGAAGGAAACCATCCAGGCAAGAAATGAGAGAAAGGCTAAGGCTGCTCAAAGAAAGCAGAAAAGTAGACGAATTATCAGGGAAAGGCTTAATAAAGAACTGCTTCATCAAAGCAGTGTTGGGTCACCCTCTGCGTCAGGGAAAGCATTCAAGAAAATCGATAAAAATACGCCATGTACTCCCAGAAAGATAAGAGCTACTGAAACTAACCAATAGGTATTATGTGCCATTAGAAAACAGAACATTACCTATTAAGAGAGATAGACTCGGAGATGACGTTACGAAGCGAATCATTGAATTTTATGAAAATGATGAGACTAGTCGCATTGATCCCAATGTGAAGAGGGCTTCCTCATGGAGATCATTTGAAATAGCAGGAAAGTTGGGGGTAGAAAGTTTGCATCTTTACAGCCTGCGTACGTGAAACCGTATGGAAACATGTCTGATAACGTCTGTGTATGTTGTTATCAGGATAATTTTGCTAATTTACACGAAAAACTAGCTGAGGTACTGCAGTAGAATTGGATTTGGAGTTTCTGTTGGAAGATTTTATTCAAAAGCATGTTTGTGACCAATCAAAATACAATTGTATTTACTAAGAGACACAGTTAACATTCAGTGAAGCTCGTAAGACTGCAAGTGAGATCTATTGGGCTACAGTAGATGATGTGGAAAACTACATAAGCCTCAAAATGAATTTCAGTTGGCACACTGGAATAATCCACAAGTGGCAATATTCACAGCAGTTTTGTAATATGGTGAGAATAGAAGTACAAGTGATGCTTTTGAGTCTGATAATGTATTTCATAACCAATACACTGTTGTACAATTTTTAAGTTATAATTTCTTAGCATCAACAAAAAAAATAAGGAAATGAAGAATCTGCATGTGTTTTCCAAAGGATGTGCAGGGCAATTTAAGACCACATATAACTTCAAAAAACGACACGCATCAAAGAACATTTTGATTGATGCAATTTAACTTGAACATTTTTCACTACATCACATGGAAAAGATGCTGTAAAAGGTATTGGCACTGTAGTGAAGCGAAATCTCTGGACCTTAGTCTGAGCCTGCAAATTATCAGTTGAAGATGTTAACAGTTTTGCTCAAACATGTGCTGCTCTTTATATGAATGTTCATGTTGACCATAATGACATAAATTTTGCTAAGGAAGAACTTGATAAGTTTTGGAAAAACATACTATCGGTTAAGGGTATACAAAAATTCATCATGTGATTGCATGGTCTGCCTACAAAATTAAATATAAAAATTTTCCTTAGGTCTCCAATGAACTAACAGTTTATCTTTGTTCTGATGTTCTTAGAAGAAGAGTGGTTATAACAAATAAAACAAAAATTGATTATAAGAACATTTAAAACAGTTAGCAAAATGTTTCATTGACGTTTTTGTCTAATGTAATGTCCATTTGGAAGTCACCCTACTGATGTGCAGCATATCCTAAAACAATTTTGTAACTAAAGTAACTGTAATAAATTAATCTTTTTTTTTTCCTTTTAATTCAGTGGAACTCTTGCATTCCATTTTCCAAAGGTGCAAAATGTGTAATTTTCCAGTTTTGCAGCAAAATATGAAAATATTTCGAATTACTTCACATCAGGCCAAAAATTTTCTTACTACTGATGTGTAAATAATCTGCGATAGCATCCACAAAATACAATTTTTATTTTTTTAAATGAAATTTGGAGGGTGGACTGGCAAGGGCTCATTCAATGTATATATGATACAGAAATAAAGATTGCTAAATGAATAACTTGTTCAATTCCTAAAAATTATTGCAATTTGGTCACACTACTGATGATTGACTTCCCCATGGTCTTAATGACCGAAATAAAAAAAAATGTTTATGTTGAGGTCAATCAGACAAATCTTTATCTCTAATGATACCAAATACCTTGTTGACTTGTATTCTTGACATTTCCTGTATCTCTACTCTCACTCGATAATCTTTATTGCATTTCTGAGAATCGTTCTGTATACGTGTGTTGTGTCATTGTCAGATCCAGTGCCATCAGCCAGTGCCAAAGTCAGATCCAGTGCCAAAGAAAAAGGAAGTCATTAGAAACACTTCCATTTACAAATGAAACAGTGTATATAAATCACTAGAAATGTGCATATTAGCGGTGAAAGAGATAAAAAAATATGCATTTGCATAATTTTTGAAAAAACAAAAGAATACAGCAAAATAGCTTTAATGCCATCTCGTACAGTGCATTTAGCACTATCCACACAAAAGTTTGAAGAAATGTGGAGCTGCTTTTGAGAAAAGAACATTTGGCTGTTTCTGAAAATGTGGAAAAATTTGAGCTCATTTTCAAAGAAGAATTTTTGAAAAGCTTATAAGACATCATTTAAAGAACATGTAAAAGAAACTTATTCAAAATCGCAGAGCTTGAAGTTATGCCAGATTGACATAGAAATATCCATTTTGGAAATAATCCTATGAATAGTTTAGGCACTAGTGTTGTTCACAGATGGACGGATAGACAGACATTTTAAGAAAAATCCCTTTTTGGTATCAGGGGACCCCCAAATGTGTGTTTCCATTGAAATCTGGAAATCGATATTCTGCAGCATTACAAAACTTTCTCTGTACTATGTGTATTATGCCATATATATGGAAGTATTCGAGAAAGTAAAAAGAAAGAAATATCGGTTATCATTAAGCTGCGGATTTATAGGCACGAAAAACTAGAAATTGGCATTTAAAAATGTAAAACAGGCATTTTAAAAAAGGGAAAATATATTTTTCTTTCCCCTGTTTATGTTCTCATGTAGAAAGTTTCTAAAATAAACATAATATTGTTATCTTCATGGACTGTTTACTTTCATCGTTGTTCTTACAAATCCTTGTAGAAATTCTTTCCTTCATTGTTGGGCAATTTAGCCAAGGCTGAATTGCAGTAGATACTGTTTGGTTTTCATTAAATTCAAGCTGATACTTTAATACTGCACCGTCCGATCTTTTTTCTCATATTTAATTCAATAATATGTGAAAATATTGAATGATTTGTTTTAATTGCTGTGCATAACACACATATTGTAACTAGTGCTGTTACAACAGCACATACTTTCTCACATTATGTATAAAAATACATTTCAAAACTTGCAATTTTCAAAACTTCAGAATTCCAATGAAAATAAGACCTGCACCATTCTTTTAAGCATCCTTTGTTCTATCTGTGAAAAAATGAAGCAAAAAAAAAAAGCCTAACATTTAAGTAGAAATTCCACAAAACCACTCTTTTTTTTAAATAACATTTACACAGCCTTTTTTAAAGATCTGTTTTTTACAATATTCTTCGTTTAAGACAAAAATCTCTACATTCAATATTCTTCTACAATGTTAATTTTTTGCAATTTTCTAAAATACAGGGCTCACGAAAAATGGAACTGGCGCCAATTTTTAAATCGTCTTTTGATACAGTCGAGGAGAAAATTTTAAGAAACAACTTGGAGCGGTTTTTAGTAACAAATTTGAAGTGAAAAATAACCATATAATACTCCTTAAGCCTGAAAATGAATAAGTAACCTAAAATATTGTCTTTTCCATCGCAGGAAAAAAATAGGCAAAAATTCACAAAAATAGGCAAATTTAGTTATACATTTTCAATAAATATTTAATTTCACCTTCTCCTTATGCTTATCCTTTTTCTTTTTTTCTTTGGTGTTGGTAGATGGAGTGGGACTAGATCCCCCTGACCGGGTAGCAGAGGATGCTGTGAGTTCCAAGTGTACATGCTTGTTGTCTTCGTTCTCACTGCCCCCCTCCGGAGAACATCTCCCCCAGCGTGCCCCCATCCCTCCCCCCAGCCAATTGTCCAGAGCATCTGCAGTAATGGTGATCTCTGGATCGGCTCTATCTTCTTTTTCTTCCACTTGCTGAAATAAAATTCACAATTTCATATAACTGATTACAAATACCTGACTGCTAAGGACATTAAAAAAGGAGGTTAGTTAACATTTTTATTATTAACTCTGAAGGGTAAAATAATTTATTCCACACTTCAAAAAGACTCTCATGAATATTTGGTGCCCAAATTAATTACAAAATCTTGAACACACAGTTTGGAGGCAGCAGAACAAGAAAAAAATTACAAACCAATCAGATGATACAAATCTTGCTTTCTGTAGTGATTAAAAGAAGTTCCCTTAGCAAAGAATGGGTGCAATAAAAACTGTGTAATGCCCTAGAATCAATACACTGCTCCAGAAAAAGTAGTCCTGATCATAGGTTTCAGGCTAAAAGTGTAATTTGAAGCAAAAATTCTAGAAATCATCAATAAAATTTTCTAGACTGGCAAAACGCCTAAAACTTTTTTAGTACTTTCATTCATTTCTTCTTTGTGCTACATTTGCTACATAATTATAATTCACAATAATTATAAAAATTCTTAATGAAAAATTATTATATATTATAAAAACTTTTTACTGAAGTGTATAATAATACACGTTTATAATGTCACTCTACCGCAACTTCATCAAAGTCATTTGTACATTAGTATTAGATAACAGAATGAAAAACAAAAACAGTAGTGTAGTAGTTTTCTCTAACTTAATTTTCAAATTTTCATTTCTGATTTAATTTTTTTAAATGTAATGTGTACACAATTCATCTTAATTAGATTTTTTTCTTGTTAATGATACAAAAAACCTGACTTCCTAACAATTCTTAATTTGTTCTATGTTTCAAGTTAAACTAAAAGAATCTAAGGGTATCACAGACATTCATTAATATTTGCTGCTACAGTTGTCAGTTTTATCAACATACAGATGTACAAAATTATTTTTCTTCTATAAAAATTCAGAACACATAGTAAAATTACTGATATACTAGAATTCATACCTAATTCAATATTTTCTTTCTTTACATTTATTTTCTGCTCACCTCATTTTCATTTAGGCTGGACAATGATTCTTTCTTACTTAATCCTGCAGGAAGAATAACATCATTTTCTACAAGAGGACTACTAGAATTTTCCACTGTTCCCTTCACAGGTATCAGATCATCTGGATCTAAATCATCTTGGAAACCAGCTACTAAAGGATTTCCACCTTCAGGTTCACTGAAATCATAAATATTTAGTGTAAGTAGCTTGAGAGTTCTTTGCCTCTACATAAAATATGCAACAACACAATACCTGTCAGATTCAGCATCATGATTGGACTGATGGGCAGGTGACATGTGGTCTGCATTCATATCTTCCAGAAATGAGCGATCAAGCATGCCACCATCAGGTACAAATTCCTCAACACTAGTAATAGGTTCAGGTGTGGCAACTGAACTCGCAGAATTTGATAATATACTTGGACGTCTTTCTGTAACATGGATGGCCAAAATAACCTTAAATTATGTTTATTATTGTTTTTATGTGTTATTTGGTTTGGTTATTTTCCAATGTTTATGAAATAATGTTTTTGTTCAGAAATGTGCTATTTAAATAAAATAAATGTCAGAACTGAATCAGAATGAGATTTAAATGTCAAGAAATAAATAATAATAATTATGAGATATTCATAAAGGATGATAACAAAGAGATTGTAAAGGACAAAAATGAAGTAAGTTGTTATAGCGTTAATATGTCCATTTCCCAAAATAAATAAACAGCAGGCATACAGAGATAACACAACATCACATTTCTAGTAATGTAAAAGATCAAAAATATTTCACAGAAAGGGAAAAATCATAAAGCCGACTTCCACAAACAAATACTTGAAAAGAAAGCCCAAGAATCACAGGATATCTTTACAAATTAAAGTTACCTACTATCTTCTACTAAGATTTTTGAGTTGATGGGGGTTATATAGAGAAAGGCTACACTACAAATGTGATAGGTGATTTTAATTTTGACTGGAATAAACTCAACAAATGGTATGCAAAAATCTTAAATAGGACAGCTGTGTAATAATAAATGAAACAAATGATAAATGAACCAACTGTAGTAACAGACAGGTTGAGTAATATTACTTATTTGGTTTTCTCAGGAAGTTCCAGAACGAAGTGTAAGATAGTGAATGAACATAAAATTTCTGATAAAGGATGGATGTACTTTGGGAGGAAGATGGAGAAAAGTAAGGAAGATAAAACTGAAAGAAATCAATGTGGATATTTTAAATGAAACAATAAATTTGATTGATCAGAATGAAATGGAGACTGGAAAAGTGAACAAGAAGTGTAAGAAGTTTCTAGACATGATTGAAAGAGCTGTTGAAAATGCAAAAGAGGTGGATATGGCAAGTGGTTCCAATTAGAAAGCCTCTGGTTGATTTACAGAGACAGTCAAGAAGGGAAATTCGGAGGACGAGCCATAGAAAAGATTTAGATTACTTGATACAGTGTCCTAGAGAAGGAATAATGCATGGGAGATCTATAGGGCAAAGTGAAGAATGGTTCTTGAAGCACTAAGAAAGGAAAACCAATGGTACTAAAACAGCATGTACTTTCCTCGCCCATATTTACACGCAAACTATGTGCAAAATACTCAAATTTTTGAAAAATTGTACATGATCTTACTTCAAAATCTATCTTTAACAAACAAATTTCATTAAGAAAAGAACCTCTATCTTTAACATTGTAGTTGTAGGGAGATTGAAAATATTTGAACTTTTGCAATTTTCAAAAAATCAGTTTTCAATGAACATGAGACCTGCACTATTCTCTTAAACACTAACCAACAAAAACATTTAATAAAAAATGGTGCCATTTTTTTGAAAATTGGAAAATGTTTCAGGGGTTTCATTTAAAGTATCCCCCAAAATAAAATATCGGTTTCAAATTCAAGGGGCCGCGAGATCAACCAGATCGATTGGAGAATATCAATTTTGGAGCAAATTCGCTGAATGGTTTGGCTGTTACCATTGTTCACAGATGGACAGACAGACGTTTTTCAATTTCGGTATCAAGGACCCACAAAACATGGATTCTGGCTACATCACGTATTAGAGGATGTTTTTTTCTAAATTTAACAACTGAATTTATACACTTCTCCACCTACAGAGTACATGACCTTGGAGTTGATGGTGGAGCTTGAGTATCCCAGTAACCCTGAGAGCGGTAGCATAGCTACTGGTAGGGTGTCCCTTGCCAGACAGGTCAAAGGGTAGGGATGAGACGAAGAAGTACTTCATAAGAGGAAGCAGTGCATGCTTCCCAAAACAGGAGGATACCAACAGCAAGCACATTGACATACATAGAGAAACGTGTCAAGTCTTTGGGTCTGACAACTTTTTTATTTTGTGTGCCTGTGTTATTAATAAAATTGTTCAATTACAGTATGAGGAATAAAATTCTTGAATAACTAAAAAACTATTTTATTAAGAGCTCAAAATTTAAAAATTAATAATGCTTCTAGAGATATTAAGGCAGTAGAAAATGAAGTAGCACAGGGAAGCAAGCAGGGTCCTGTATTATTTATCTTTTTTATTAATGATATGCCTGACATTCTGAAACAGTGATATTTATTTATTTGCTGATGATACACCACAGTATGTAAGCACCCTGACCCAACTCCATTGTCGTTTGACAAACAACCCTCCCAGGGTGCAAGGGAAGCTTTCGCAAATAGTTACAGAACCAGAACACAACAGGTGCTTTGAAATTGCTTTTTCAAAATAAATTATAAATATTTAGAGCAGAAATACTTGTGATTGAAATAGTTCCTGCATGCTTGTGAAGTTCTATCGTATTGTTATAGAATATTCCATCCATATACTTTCTACATACTTCTTATGATCTAAATTTTCTATATAATCTAGTTAATTATAAAATTGGTTACCCTTTTTTGTTTCTTATAACTTTAGTTTTACCTACTAACTGAATAATCCATTAAATAAATGGATATGTTCATAGATTTAATGCAAAACTTTTGGAAGCTGTTAAAATTGATTGATAGGTGGTTACATTTTGGTCTGAGTATTGAATGATCTTGTAATCATTTAAATTAGAATTCCTAAATTTGTTATTTTGTATGTTCGTTATCTGTTCTTTTTGCTATTATACCTTGTGCTACTCATTATGCCTGTAACCATTATTGTAAAATTGTATTTTGTAAAGGAATAATGTCTGGTAATTGAAATAAATTTAAAAAAAAATTATGAATGAAAAACGACAAAAATCAAATTGCAATTTAATGTCTTCAAATATCTGTCTTTTATATGACCGGGCCTTTTTCTTTATATCCTCCACTGAAAACTGGTTAAAGACTATGCTTCTGCATCACAGTGTTTGATATAATTTCGTAAATTAACTTAGGACTTGAGATGTCAAGTAATCCATAAAGGTGTTCTATTTTAAGCAAACAGTAGATCCTTTTTTAAATTGCATGATTGCCTCTGTAGTTCAGTCCAATAGTTTGATTTTTTTTTTTTTTTAAATTTTTAAAAATGTATTATTTAAATTATTTTCTTATGAATTCTTGTTAAAAACGCTCATTTCCATCTGTATTCAGAGTTCAACTAGTAGCTTCAGTCTACATTTAAGATAAAGATTTCAGAATTTAAGGAAACATGCACTGAATACATTTTCCCCCATACATGGTTTTTAACCGTTTTGGATGTTAAATAGATTTGAAAAATTAAATATAATAAAACAAGTCAGAGAAACTCAATTAAGCAGTAACAGCAGCTGACATTTTTAAACTGATGAATAGAAGGAATAAGAAAAGTATTAGTACTACATCCAAATCAGGCTGAAGAAACATCAACGAACAATTCTTTACAAGAAAAATGTCATTCTATAGGTACAAAAACTTTCAGGAAACAATATTTACTTGCTTCCATGATTCCTTCAATAATTATTT
The DNA here is from genome assembly GCA_011170035.1 of Teleogryllus occipitalis. Taxonomy (NCBI): domain Eukaryota; kingdom Metazoa; phylum Arthropoda; class Insecta; order Orthoptera; family Gryllidae; genus Teleogryllus; species Teleogryllus occipitalis. The sequence continues at coordinate 57,903 of BLKR01009194.1, forward strand.
TCTGAAAAATTCTGAAAATCTTATACCCCCCCCAAAAAAGCTGCTGAAATAGGTATATTTACCTGAATTATCTTCTAGGGCATCTCTAATCTTGTTGCCAAATATTTTTGACATAAAACCTGATGGTTTGTTTGACAGAGGGGTATCACCTTGGTGTTCCTGACTCGGTGAAGCTCGAGTTGAAGGGCTCACAGCTGGAGACGGACTTGTGTTAGTCACAGGTGTGCTGGGACCTGTCCGAGGAGCAGTTGGGGTGGCTGAATTAAAATTAGGGATTGGAGTGCCTCCTCCAATGGGGCCGATGACGGTGGCACTGCGAGTGAGAGTTGAAGACCCTTCTTGCCATGAAGGCTGAGATGAAGTTGATGGTTGGTGCAACTGATGACTACTGTGAGAGTTGCGCATCATCCTTGGTGGCTGAGGTGATGGAACTTTAGGTGTCGAGCAGGTTCCGTTAGTAGCAGATGCAGTTGCAGCAGCTGACAGAGCACTTGAGCTCATATCAGCTACTTGACGCCGCCTGTTCATCAGCTGTTCTAAAAACCTAACAATTAATTAAATTATTATTTATTACTTAAATTTTAGCATTAATGCTCTATCAACCTTCCCAAATAAAAAGTTTTATCTAGCTCTTTGAGATTAATTTCTAGAAAAAAATTATCATCAGGTAAAAAAATTAAGAAGATAAAAAGTTTTTTCACTTAATCACTCACTTATTGTAATCAGCATCATCACTCTCCTGATAAAGATCCAACTCTTGGTTGGTGAGACGAATTTCTGCATCATTTGTCTCAAGTTGCCTAAGGAGTGTTTCTTTCTGGAGCTGCAGGAAGGGCAGATTGAAAAACTTGTGCAATAATTTCAGTCCAAACCCATTGCGCATTGAAGCCTCTGCATATCTCACTTGCGCAGATCCTGAAGGCCTGGAAAATGATAGTTCAGGTTTTCTAAATCATAATTATTTGTAACTTTCAATGCTTTATTTAAATTTACACTACATGCGATACAAACACAAATAATGAAGAAATACTGATTTATCACTAAAGCATTATAAAATTATTTTTTATAGGGACCTCATGGATAAAAAGAACACACACAGTAAAACTCCAAGAATATAATGCAGAACTCTCATGTATACAACAATATTATCTTTCCAATGCTTTGCCAACTGAGCACAGGATCCCGCAATGTTCGATCGTAGGTCCTATCCTTTCTGTTATATGTAAATGATATCCTCGTCAATTAAAAATGGAAGAACAGTTCTGTTTGCCTATGACACAAATGTTCTTTGCAAAAAAAGAAGCAATAAATAGTATGATTTCCAAAGTTTCCTATTGGCTTTGCAATAACAAATTATGTAATTGTTAATGAAGGAAAAACAGTTTCAATGAATTTTTGCATTTCAAATCGGGAATCACATGCTCCATTGAACATGAACAATATGCAATTAGCTGATGTTAAGGTAACAAAATTTCTGGGTCTCTCTATTTAGTCAAACCTCAAATGAAATGTACATATATCAGAATTAAACACTAAATTAATGTTCATTATGTAATAATTCAGAATTCTTTCAAATTCTGTCAGCCTTCATTCTGCTCATTGCGAGTATTCTGCAATGAACATTCCCACCTAAGATATGGTATAATATTCAGGGGAAGCTCATCCTGTAGTACCCAGACCTTTAAATTACAAACGAAAATTATTCGAAAAATGAAAAAATGCCATCCATGTGATCCCTGCAAGCCTCTTTTCATTGAGCTTGCAATCTTACTATTGCTTTGCCTATTTATTTATGAATCTATATTTGTCAAAACTGACTTACTTAACGGTGGAAACATATTTTCATGCAATACTGATATTTATAATTACAACATAAATCGTAGAAATCACGTTTATCAAGTGTCAGTATCAACAGCTCACTAGAAGAAATCCACATCCAGTACATGTACATTACTTTACAATGCATTGCCAAATGACATTAAACAATTAATATCAGCACACAAATGTAAGTTAAAAGTAAAATCTTTTCTGCTGCATAACTGTTTCTATTCATTTAGAGACTATACTGATCATCAAAAAGAAAAATAATGTTTATTTTAACAAAACAATGATATATAATGAATTAATTAACATTTGTCTTGTTTAATTTTTAAAAAAAGACTTAATGTGCCTGTAACAAGTAATGTACCTCAGCTTGCAGGTCAATGACCCCCCATTTTGAACAGGTTTTGGCCCAGTTTCCCTGATGCATTGAGCAAATGCTGAGATGGCCCCTTGTTTTGCTTCTGGACATAAATGTAGCTTGACTAAGAGCACATTTTGTTGCGTTCTCCTTTTGCTTGTAGTAGTTGGAGTAGAGCTATGCGAGAGTTACTACATTGTTAGCAATGCAGAAAAATTATATCTGCAGTTTGTTTACTGTTGCAAATAATTTTTCTATAACTCGGGTACAAAAATGTCTAGTTTTTCGAAAGTTGCTAATCTTGCACTTTTTCATTTTTTTCATCATCATCATTATTATTATTATTATTATTATTATTATTATTATTATTATTATTATTATTATTATTATTATTATTATTATTATTATTATAACTTTCAATCATCTTTCAACTATTTATAGTTAAAACGTTGGTAAGGGATTCTAGTACTCAAGAAAACATGCACAGATAACCTTCTTCCCCATACACAGATTTTTACTGTTTTTTTGACCAAATACATCAAATCAAATACTTCAAACATTTTTACTTCAAACTTCAAAAAGTTTTATTTCGAGAAAATACTTTTAAGCAGCAAAAAGTGTGTGTATAAAAATATTCCAAGTATAAATGCAATTGGAAAATTAAATTGTAAAAAGCACTTTGTTGCATAGTGGTAGTTTTATTAAGTGGGGTTAGGGAGCTACTACCAACTGAAACAATTTTTTTTTGTTTTTTTACATCCAAATTCTAAAAGTATTCTTTTATTTTGTTTGGGGACACTTTTCATAGCCGGAGGTAGCTTAAAGCTTCCTTGCCACACTAAATCTTTTTTACCCTTGTCAGTGATCTTACCCTTGAATAAGGCTTGAGAATATTTATTATCTTAACTCATGTTAATTATATGTAACTATAAAAACTGGTTTAAAATTGAGAGAATACATTATAATAGTTTTATCTCTGAGCATTATGCTATGAAAGACAAGTTCCGTAATCATTACAGGTAATCCATAATAGTTTGCATCTCTGCATTGTGAACATTATACAGATAATTGGAAGAAGGTGTTAGGATTAGAATAAGCGAATGGTAACAAAAGATCTCTTTAGCAGCTATTTAGTTAAATCTAACAGTAAAGACATCTTTCTCTTCCACTGTTACATAGACTATTCCATGCACATAATTTCAGCTAGTAATATGCAAAAGGTTAGATCATACAAATCATTCAGAGATGAATTATGCAAAATAACAACTTTTTCCATACCACCTCTACAAAATTGGTTATTGCTGCTGTTAATGAAAAAACTTCACACAATTTAGTGGATAATTACACATGGCATCTTAAAGTACTGTCACTTTATCATACTACTCTTTACAGCATCACATCAATACATCATTCTTTCCTTCCATCAGAGTTCAGACTCAAGTTACATCCTACTTTTTGACCTGACCAGCAATTTCTTGGTATCATTTTTGCATAATTATTTTCCTGCATTTTCAAGGTTTTCCTGTTTTTGCAGAAATCAGTGACCCTTTCAGTTTTGAAACATACGAAACAATTTTGCCATCTTTTGATTAAATAATTTTGAAATTAATGATAATATAGAACTGCAATAAAACAAGTCGATTCCTTTCTCGTCCAGGCCATCTTTAATAATATTGGAGAAAACTTACCTTTATGCACAAAATTTCATTATTTTCAATTACTTAGGCACAGCTAATAATAAAAATGTTTTGTTTTTTAAAAATGTCTACAAATTATCTTTAATTTTTTCTTACTACTAGATTCAATATATTCAAAAAGCAAGGATCAGGTTCCTGGCAATTTCTTATTAAGAAAGAGCAGTTAAATGTAAATGTATGATAATGTAGGCCTGTACTTTAATTTCGTTTTACACAAAACTTATCACTGATATCATATCATGGTGGAAGATGCACCCTACAAATCTGATTTCATGCAGTTTAGCACAATTAAACTCCCAACGTTTGTGGTATTGTAATGCATGTAAATGTGAGGGGTGTGAATAGGACAAGAAAAAAGAAAGAAAGTCTATGTGCAGTCTGTGGCTCATTTGATAGGGTACTGCTCTGGCATTGTCTAGTACTGATCAGAAAAGCCACAGAAAACTTATCGATCAGAGCAGCTGACTACTAGCAATCTCATCCAGACAGCAGCAAAATTTGACCAAGCTATCTAGCTAGTGTTGAAAATCCTACCACCATTGTGACTTGGAACTCAAGGATATCCCAGAGCAGAGGCACTACAGTGACATCAGCTGATGACCTGGGCCATCTCGGACAGTTTGTCCCATGGCCATGTAGATGACACAGCCTAATCAAACCTCTTTCTTGTTTGCTTTGTTTGAACTACATATTACTGAAGTGCATGACTAAGAGTTGTTCAGTTTCTTCTGAAAATTTTGGGAATAATTTTCAAGAGTTAAATAGAAATCGTTCCTTTTATGAGCAAGGCAATCAATCAAACAAAACAGAATCTTATCTTTGAGAAGCATTTGAAAGATCTCTCAAAAAAAATTGTTGAAAAACCGAAAGAGAAACCCATTTCACTCTGTTATAGTCACAGCAATATATTTAATGAAAAAATTACAATTTTGGTTTCACTCTCAGTATTGAAACTACTTTCAACAGTTTCAGTTTGATACATTTGTTATTATTAATGAATTAATTCAATATGCTCCACTAACATTATTGATTCCAATATTGCCTTCATTGTTCATTCTTTTGTACATCTAATGATTATGAAAATGAAGCCTTTTTTTTTATAATAAAAGGATGATTTTACTGTTGAATTGTTATTAACTATTTACATTGATTTTACATGATTATTTTAAAACTTGTTTGCTTTCCACTCACCTATTCAATGTGTCAATGAAATATGTGACATGGTCACCTGTGACAGTGCGATGGTGGGACATGTCACAATGATTAGCTAAGACAAGCACTGGTATATGGTTTGGCACCTTAGGAAGCTCTCGCTGCACATAATCAAAAGTCCTGAAACAATTGTGTAGTAATAGTTTATTGGACATAGAGAACTCTTTATACAGAAATCATGGTAGTAAGCAATTGCACAGTAACAGTGTACAAATGAAGGTAGTAATACAATGTTGTCACTTGCCAAAGGGTTGGTCACGAAACATTATTTGCTGTTGATTTATCTGATTAGTTTTGAATGATTTTAATTTTTAGTAGCTTAAACAAATATTAGAAACTATACCCTTTTATGGCTAACGCCACTCATGAAGTTTCGCATAATTTCTGAGCTCTCAAACCTAACAAATGTAGTTTATAGAATTTTCTTTTAAATAATATTTATTTTTATTCTGACTTACCAACTTTTAGTAATGTCCATCATAATAATCACTCCATTTGTATTCTTATACACATCCAAAAATTCAGCATCAAGGGCTGGCTGGGCTTCCTCAGGAACAGCAGGAGCAGTAGCGGAGGTATTATCTAATTTAAGACCTCCCAATGCCCTCTTCTTTTTCCCACGATCTACTACATCCCAAACTTCTACTTTCACTACATCATCAGTTGCTTTGTAGCTCCACTGGATACTTGCCACCTATCCAATTCAGGATATTTTAGAACAATTCTGATGCATGTAACAAAAGTATTGAAATAATCACATTGAAAACTCACATACCTGAATTTCTTCAGTTGGAATATATTCTTCGACAAACTTTTGACCTTGCAGTCTTTGAAACAAGCAAGTTTTGCCAACATTTCTATCTCCTTTTATAATGATTTTCACTAAGTAATAGAAAATAAGGGTACACATAAAGAAATGATTGCAAATTACTACAGATGCAAGAACAAATACACAATATCTTACTGTTATATTGCACCCCTCGAGCAAATCGACGTTGTAAACTATGGGACATAGCATGATGACTAGGGCCAGTTGATGACCCTGTAAGAGGGCCATCAGCTTTACCAGCTAATCTTTTTAGGGCGGAAAACATGTTTGTTATCTTTTAACTTTGCATGTACATCCTTACACAGTTCCACACCTGCAACATTTTAAATATTTTAATTATTTGGTTAAACAATGAGATATTACTAGCATTACTTAAACAGCTAACACTAACAATTGAAATAATTGATTTATCATTCAAGCATATTTCAACACTTTTTCCCACTAGAAGCACCGTATCTTAACTTCTTTTTTCAAGAAAAAGAACACCATATGTTCGTAAACATACACAACACACTAAGTGGAGCATCAAAAGAAACTGGTTTTCAAGTGCGCCACTAGATGCTGATATTAGCAAAACGGTACAACCACACAAAGCCTAACGTCCCACAATCAAATATTACCTCATCGATGTGACTGAACTTCATTTACGACCGACCATATGCGTGAACACCTTCCGTATGTCAAATGTCAACTGGAAACGTCATTACAAAACAAACGAAGGCGTTATCCCGCACTTGCGACATTTACTGCTCCCTATGGCAAAACGAGGTACCAAGTTTGATCCTTGACATTACCCTTCCCGCACGACGTCCCTGACCAGATGGTTGCCTACACGATGTTGATCAAGGTGTAATGCCAGAATTCATATCGTGGGCTTCTTATGCATGTCTAATTATTAGTGAAAGGCCGAGGTTAAATTCACAAATAAATATATATCCTGTAAATGTAAAATTTTATTTAGAAAAAGGTTTTTTTGTTTATACGAAATGCATTCAGAAAGAGTGGAGTGGAGTAAGTTTCCTTAAATCGTCAACAAAAAGAAAACTCAATTTCATGCGAAAACTTTATTGTAGCAAATACATCGTATGTGACACTGTTTTCCCATATTAACACCACCATCACTGAAATATTTGTCACACCTTGGGATCGACATTTGTATCCGTATGTCGTACAACTCTACCACCTGGAACAGTTATCTATGTTTCACTGCCACCAGCAACGCCGTGTCATTGATAATGCTGACCAGACAGAAATTTGGGTGTTTCAGAAGCAGCGTCGCGGGATGCTCAGTGTGTCTTTCTGCACGATAACGCTTGGTGACAACAGATTTTCTGCAGCAGTTCTGCTGGGAGGTGTTCGCCTTCCATCTTGTAGTCCGTATTTCGTTCCTAGCAATTTTCATATTTTCTTATGCATAAAGAAACTTCTGTCTGGTCAGCATTAAGGCCCATTCACAATGCAAACATAAGCATAAGCATGGCGTTAACACAAAAGTTAGGACTACGTCTACAAGTGGACTCACTCACAATGCGTTCGCATAAGCATAACACGTAAGACGTTAACTTAAGAGCTTGCAAGCTTCAAGCATCTGTGCTTATGCTTATGTCAGACATAAGGAATGAGCCAATCACAGTTCGTTAACTCAAAATCGAGTATCGAAGTCGATAGGCGAACTATTCGTGTCGATTCGTGTGCTGCGTCTCATAGCAAATAGAAACTCGTATTTTGCCTGTTTATGTTCGACATTGTGAATATGCCAACTCCGCTTGTGCTAATGTCTATGTCTATGTGTTATGCTTATGTTTGTGATTGCATTGTGAATGGGCCTTTACGCTCATGACAGTGACGCAGAGTTGCAGGTGACTGCCAAACACCGATACCAACCAGTATGCCAGGCGGCAGGCTTCTACGGCACAGGGACAGAAATACTGATCTCGTGGTCGCCATTCTCCTGGCGATTATTTAAAAAAAATAGTGCAATATGTGCTGTATCTGCCACAATAAAGTTTTCCCATGAAATTAAGTTTTATCATTGTTGATGATCTAGGGAAACTTACTTTCTGGATGCGCCTCATACAATGCATCGGGATAACTACAGCAAATTTTACCGCACAAATTAATAGAATAAGTTATAAGCAAATAACATTACAAGCTGTTTACTACACTGGACGACAGTGATTTTGTTAAATGGCTAACTACAGCGGTTTCTTGTGTAGTTTGCTACGCTAAAGCCGAATAAAACCACAAAAGTTGTAAATCGGACTCAGTTTTTGCATAATCGCACATATACTAAAATTATATATATTTCCCAGATAGCTACGTGTTGTTTATGCTGAAACTCTAGTTGCTTCGGGTTTATTACAAGACGGTGGTCGCCGACAATATATAATATTTGTTATGTTCAGAAAAACCACTCACTTTCCAAACAACAAGTTTATTTACACAGAAACGGAAATATTTACAATAGCGGTCAGAAAATCATTTTGTCTAAGGCACACTCTACCAAAACCACTGTTTCTCCAATCTACGTCTCCCGCTCAGTCTGCTCCGTCTCTGGCGGCGCTTGCTTATCAAGCAGCCGGCGCCGTAGCCTCGCTTCACGACCACCGGCTCGCCGGCTAGCTGATTATTTCTCATTGGCCGGGCGTCTTTGCCGGTCTGATGCCCAGCCGCCACCCGCCGCCGCTGCCGCCTCGCGCCGCTTTAGGCGCGCTCTTCAACTTTGTCACACAGCCGCAACAATATTGTAGAATTCACTAAAGATATGAAATAGACTCCAAGCTGCTAAATCAGTTGAGCAACTTCGGGAATTATGAAGTGAAGTACTGTGACTCACGTAGACGATGCGCCGACTCGGTGCGTTCATAAGAAAAGCATATTAATTGTATTTCGGGTATCGAATGAATCAAAAAAAATTATGAGCGCCCTTTTGTGAAGACGATGGATAACAATGAGTTAGGTTGCCTGTACTTAACAAATTCTCGAAAATCAGAGAGGCGAAAAAGGAGGGAATATTTGTAAGACCTCTTATGAAGGACCATGACTTTCAGGCAAGTTTGAATGGCACCGAAAAGGCTGCATGAACAGCGCTTCGAAAGGCGTGTTCGCAAAAGGGGCAGCGGTCGAAGGCGGTCTCGGCGCTGGTCTTCTACGCCTCTACAAAGGGCGCAGACAGGAGGCAGCAGCCCTTCGTTGATTGATTGATTGTTAGTGATTCCGGGCGCGTCAACCCTAAGTGTAGTGCATGTTCTTTCCCGGGAGATGGCGGTGTTCTTCCCCCGCTGGATGGCGAGATCCGGCGCTGACTTACCGTCGGCTAACGAGGTTTTCCCCAACCAGGTATCTCCAACCAGTGGGGCACCGCCCCAGCAGGGGCAAGTTCTAAGGCCCCGACCGTTCTCCCGGCAGAGCAGCCGGCCACTAGAATTCTCCTCCAGACAGCGACTGAATTCGACCTAGCTAAAAAGCTAGTGTCGAAAATCCTGTCGAACCTAGGACCTCTCAATCAGAGGCACTGCAGTGACTTCAGTTGATGCGCTGAGCCACCGCTCCCGGTGCGGCCCCTCGTCTTTTCCATGCTGTAAACGGAGCCTAACGATCAGGAGGTGAGACAAGCCGACAAATGGTCGAGTTCATGGTGTCAACACGGCAAGGTGAAAGAAACTGTCAATTTAAATTTCAGTTAAATGCACAACCAACGTCTTCCTCCTTAATTGATAGTAGCAGTAGTGAAAGTAGTAAAAGCAGTTTCCTGTAATTTTCGCTAGGTGACGTCTCGTCCATCATCACTTTGTGTCAAAATTCATGCTATTAGGATAACTATATTTGTGAAATGTAAAGTCTCGCGTATTAATGAAAATTCCTGCTCTCACGTAGTCTTCCAAGTGGAGAAAGTGATCATTCCGACACACTCTGAAAGTAAGTAAATTTTTGTGTCTCATGCCTGGCGCGAGAAGTTTATTTAGAAACAATTCCATGCATCTTTAAGTACTAGGGAATAATATGAAAAGTGACAGAAGAAGCGAACAGGACAATTTGAAGAGCATCATTGTTTTCTTATTGTAATCTGTTAAAAAAATAGTTCAAATAAGGTCAAGTATAATACAAGTTCTCGTATATGTACGTATATACGAAGTAATATATGTAGAATAGAGTAAGTTATGTAATGCTGCGGCAAAAGATGTCATTTTTTGACGGAAAAACTAGCTTTGTGGCTCCATGATACTTTAAGAGAGGATTTTTCTTAATTTTTATGGCCAATTACTTTCTATACGTAGGGTAGTCAAAAAAAACATTTTGCGGTTCCTTAATACCAAAAAAGGCGTTTTTTCAAAATGTCCGTCTGTGAATAAGGTATTGTCATAATTTGTATTTCAACTTGTATATAGTTAACCAGAGCTCTCGGTTCATGAACTTAATTTCTTCAACTTTGATGATGAAAACGGAAATCAGCACTCTTTTGGACATCTCATGAAATCATAGACACCATTACATATTTTTTAACAATTATAATTTTTTAACCCTTTGGCGCATCCAGCCTATTCTTTGCATGTACTACTACACACCAATAATCACATAAAATATCAAATCAAAAATACATAATTTCCTCGTACCAATGACTTTATCCTCGAACTAATTACACGTAAAAATCCCCCAAAATATTAATGCTTTTTACAAAATTGACAAGGTAGTTTGGAGTACAATCCAAGACACCATTACGTTTCTTGCTATTCTGATAAAATGCCATTTCATTCGAAGCAACATGTCTTGTCATATCACCACACGATGTCGAAAAAAAGCCCACTTGTAAAACGTTTTCTGTAGCGCAGAAGCCCGCCTGTCGCACCAGTCGCTCTTTGGAGCTTGCCCTTGACCGAGTCGCGCGCCTCGCTGGCGTCGCGTCTGCGCTGCCGCGGGGCGCTGCAAGCGGTCCAGGAGGCCCTTCGGGGCCCTTGCTTCAATACTGGTCACGCAGCCCGAACAAAACAGGATGCCTCCTCGAGGCCTTCTCTTTACACCCCCGAAAAACATGGTTTCTCTCGCGTTGTCTTCTGCATTGGATCGCATAGTAAGGGGTCCTTCTTGTGATCAAAAGCACGTATTTCAGGTTCCCCATCCTATCACGAACAGAAATGCATTTCTTGAAAATAATAAGACGCATAGTTTTTCATTGTTTTAGCTATCACTGCACCCACGCCGGAAATAGTACACTCCACGAACTTATGTTTCCTTTTCCCAGGTGAAACTACGAAAAAATCCATTTAACAAGAATATATTTAATCTGACGTGAATTTCTAAACGTTCCTACACTTGATTTGATTCATTTTCCTGTTTATGAACGCGGCTTGCACTCATTTACCCCTATTCACACTACTCGAATTACCTCGTGAAACGTTTATGCAGAATTCCACTTGCGATTTTTCTATAACATGTTCAATTTGTGAACTAATAGGTAATGGCTATCTTCCCTACGATACAGTTTTTACTCAATTAATGGTAACAGAATAAGTAACGGCATGTGCTTTCTTAACAAAACTCTGTCCTGCAAGTTCCAATACGTAGATATAATATTCATGTAGACATGGAACCTGCAGTATTCTCTTAAGCGTCCTTAATGCTGTTGTAAATTTAATGAAAAAAAATGTGCCTTTTTTTTTAGAAAAAATGGTTTAAAGAAAATAAAAACTGCCTATGTTTGATACAAAAGTTCGCAAAAAATACTCATGTTTTTTAAAAATTGAACATGACATTATTTTTAGATGTTTTTCATAAACACATTTCATTACAAAAAATGTTTATCTTCATAACTAGTTGTAGAAAGACGCCGAAAAAAATTTGATTTTTTTTCAATTTTCGAAAAATTAGATTTTTTAACAAATGTGAGACCTGTGCCATTCTCTTAAATGTCCTTTACACTATCCAATAACAATGTTTAATCAACAACGTTGCAGCAATTTTTTTGAACATTTTGAAAATGTCCCTGGGGCTTCACGTAAAGTACCCCCCAAAATTAAAATATCAATTTCAAAGTCAAGAAGCCACCAAATCAGCCAGATTGACTGAGCAATACCAATTTCGGAGAAAATCTGACGAACGATTTAGCCACTAGCGTTGTTCACAGACGGACGGACGTTATGCGGTTATTCGATTTTTCGGTAACAAGGACCTACAAAACTTGGATTATGGCTACACTACGTGTTAAAGGAGTTTTTTGTTAATTTAGTAACTGGATTTATTCACTTTTTCGTTACCAGGGCCCTGTAATAGAGTTGTTCTGCCGCAAATTCTCCGCTTTTTCGCGCACCATTACAAACTTTTCTCTCTACTCTGTTGGGAGAAAGTAAAAATAGCTCCAAATTTTTTCTTGAAACTTTTTGTTTGGGTGAAGCTAAATGCACCTAATAACATGAAGTCAAACATTTTTATTGAAAGTTTCCGAGTGTAAGCAAAAATACATTTATATACAGTTGCTTAAAGCAAAGGTGATCTTAGCAAACATGACAGGGTACACGAGAGAGTATTTTAATATTTTTGGACAGAAGACAGAACATATTTCATATTAATATTTATTACATGATACATACAGCGCAACGTTTTGGAAATTTGATATTGGACTAATTTCCGAAAGTTGCGCTATAAGTATAATGCAATAAATATAAATATGAAAATTGTTCTGTCTTTAAAAATTAACGACCAAAAATATTAAAGTATATTTTGGAAATACAGACAAAAAAAAATTAATACACGAGAGAGTCCTAACGTGTGGATTCCATTCTTTCCCGGTCTCTTGCGGTTCTTGGGGGTATGTTTACTTTATTTGTTCTCGTTTTGTTTAGTATATATAATATAAGCATATTTAATAATAAGCAAAAATAAATATATTTTATTTGTACGGAGTGATTTATACAAAGAACTTAATAAACGTTTTATTTTATTCTGTTACAAATATCTGTAGTTTTATTAATTAAAACAAACAGTTTCACTTCAAATTTCAGACATTCAGATTAATTTATTCTTGTACTTCTTTGAGATTAAATTTTATTTACTTTACAAAACTACAATGTAAATAAAATTTAATCACAAATAAATAAAACAATAAATAAATCTGAATGACTGAAATTTGAAGTGGAACTATTGGTTGTAATTAAAAGAACTTAATATATTGATATTTTAAATAAACAGGGCTCGGATTTTGGTCTAAAATTCTTTGAAAATGACCTACAAAATGACAAAAATAAGAGGTAATGACCCCATAAAATGACTTAAAATGAGAAGAAAATGACCTATTTTTTTTAAATACTAAAAAATTTGTATGAATATATTTATTTATTCAATGAATTTTACCATTTTAGAGAAAGTTTATTTATATAAAATTATATTTAATATAAAGCGTTTATTTTGGGAGGAAAAGTAATTCCTAGCTTCAATCTTCAAACGGTTAGTTTAGAAAGGTGAAGGAAGTTATCGAAGATCCGTGCAGTTTTGAGAGTTCGCAAAAAAGAGTCTACTACAGTAGTGAATTTCGTCACGAACCGATGATATAATAAAAACTTCGTTTTAGTGTGTCGTAAATTCATGAAACATCCACTAACAAAAAACACCAAAAGGAAAAAAATGCGTAAACATGACACAAAGGTCAAGAAAAATGACCTAAAAACCGGAAAATAGCAAAAAATGACACAATAATTATACATTTCTATCACCTGTATGTCGTGATAAACATTCATTTACAAGTTAGCTTCGTATAGATGCGAACGAAAAGATGACGTCATCAGAATACGAGCGCTGTTAATAAGCCATTCGAAGGAAGAAAGAACAGTAACAGCCTCTGTGAGAAAGTTTAAAGAAAATTTGTTTCACATAATGTAGTCCAAAAATTAAGACTTTTATTACATCATTTTATCTTTGGACCCATTATCAGCAATAATATAATCAACTCAACATGATTTCATACGAAGATTATATTTTTCAGGACGAAGAAGTCTATTGGAGCTACATCAACGCGTATTTTCTTGTATTATTAGTAACGGTTACCGTTACCAATACGAGTAATTATGTATTAATGTGGCACCCCTAGTTGTAATCGTAGCCACGAGATTTGTTCGTCTTCATTCTTAGCGAAGACACAAAATATAATAATGAATTTTGAAGAGGTCACGCCACAGGATGTAACATTTTCTGAACTGAGCGAGTGTGGGAGTGTTTCAGCTAATTAATTTCCGTAAGTCAAGTCGTATTAAGCACCTAGCGGACGGGGCTGTCCTTCCAAGGTCCCCGCAGTTAAAAGGTTCCCGCAAAACCCATGAAATGCACAAGAAATCAAAACTATGGCGCGTCCGAGGTTAAGTTTAAAGTACGGTCTCCTATGGCGACAGTGGTGTCAAATGTGGCGCCTTTCTGCTGTAAAAAGTAACGCGCTCAATGGTGTCCACAAATTCCGCAATAGGGTGGAGCGCTAGTTACGCTATGCTAGAACGTTAAATAACTTTGCCTTGAATCTTTCCAATCATCTATACGACAGCGTATTTTCTTCCCTTCTCTCAAATCTAAAACTATTACTTTTAGTAAAATATGACCTGGTGTTGGGGGAACACTCTTTATTTAAAACGAATGCACTTCGCATAAAGTCGTCATTTTGCTTCCCTGTTATTGACACGATTGCATGGATGCTTACTCATTATGGGGAGTTATAATTGAACCATTTGGAGTCTGTTGCTTTGTGGCAAAAACTGTTGTAGAACTGACACCGACTGCTGTTTTGTTCACAATACATTGCATTGGGTTTTCTGGATTCCTCCCTTTTAAATAGTTGTAAACATGTACGAAAACTTATTTTCCCCACTATGGAACACTTTATCACGCTTGCGCTTCACAGATGGTGGGTCTCACATTCTAATTTAATTTGCGAAGAAAAAATATTAAAATGTGTAAATTAATAAATTTACCACAATCTAAAAATGAAAATGAAGGAAAGGAAATGAAATTACATTTAACTTTGACGCGATTAAAACCACAAATGTAAACACAACATAACAACGAAACACGAACACAGGTAAACAACCGGAAGGTGTACTTTCTAATCACACGTTGATGTGGCAGCCGGAGAACGTGCACTGTGGCTGTGCCTAATCCAACTACCAAACGTGTCCATTCTTACAAAAATTAATAAATTCTAAAGATATTCACCACGATTTGTTGTAAATGAATTATGTATTAGAGGTATTATTGTATTAATATAATTGTTATGTGTATATTATGTTAATGAGGATTTAAAACAGTTTGAAAGATTAAAAAGGAGAATGTTTCTTTACCGGAAAAGCCCGTAAAGCCCTGTACTTTAAACGAAACTTCGGACGCGCCATAGTCATGTTACAAAATGGCTCAAACTTCGTCGTTCCTGTCGTACCTCGACATTACTCTTTATAGTAGGTCGCAGCTTTCTTTCGGTATTGCCCCACCCCCTTTTCAACGACTAAGGCGCTAGTGTTGTCTACGGACGGACGAACGGACGGACGAACGAACTGACGGACGAACTGACGGACGGACGGACGAACGGACGGACGAACGGACGGACGAACGAACGGACGGACGGACGAAATGGACGGACGGACGAACGGACGGACGAACGGACGGACGGACGAACGGACGGACGGACGGACGGACGAACGGACGGACGGACGGACGGACGAACGGACGGACGAACGGACGGACGAACGGACGGACGAATGGACGGACGAACGGACGGACGGACGGACGAACGAACGGAGGAACGGACGGACGAACGGACGGACGGACGGACGGACGGACGGACGGACGAACGGACGGACGGACGGACGGACGGACGGACGGACGGACGGACGGACAGACAGACAGACTTTTGCCTTCAATTGACGTTTCGTTATCAAGGACTCACAAAACATGAATTCTGGCTACACCACGTATTAAGGAAGAGATGTACTATTTATAGGAATAGAATTGATCAATTTTTTTCGTTACCAGGGCCCGTGAATAAGGGTTTTTCTGACGAATATTCGCTATTTTCCAGCGCACGATTACAATACTTTCTCTCCTTACATTCGTAAGGGCGAGAAAAGAAAAAATACTACAAGACCCTGCGATACACGAGAAACCTTTGCATCGACAACGCGCTCGCGAAAGTTGGAATTCAATATTCTCGTAACTAGTAACCCTTGCTGATCGGTTATACCAATACTAGAAACTATCCTTCCTACCTGCTGCCTTCGGGGTCTGTCTCCTTAGATATCAGCAATAGGATCTTTGTTGGTCTTCGCCAAACTCATCAATACGTGCCTGCTCGCGCGAGACACATTTAATCCTAGGTCCGGGGACAGGTGGTATTGAGTTATATATTCATGGAAGTTCTCGGAACAGATGTTCTTTGTCCGCTCGCGAGAGTCCCATCGCCAATGCGTTCTCAACGCAAAGCAAAGGCAGCCCTCTCTCCACGTCCCGTTTCACTTCCTGGGACAGCGAGATTTGATACTTGATTGATTGGTGATACCGAGCAAGGCAACGCTAAGGTCATTAGTGCCGTCAGTGTAGTGCATGTTTTTATCGCGGGAGGTGGCGGTGATCTTCCCTCCCTGGATGGTGAGATCCGGCGCCGACCTACCGTCGGCTAATGGGGTTGCCCAAAACCAGGTTTCTCCCACCAGCGGGGCACCAACGGGGCACCACCCCAGCCGGGACAAGCTCTAAGCTCCCGCCTGGTCTCCCGGCATATGTGGAAGTGCTTGAAGACTTACAGCTTCAAGAATTCAAGAAAGCAAGAAAAAACACGAAATCTATCGACAGAAAGTGAATGGCAAATGAAAAAGGCTTTACAAATGAAAATGACTTTAGGATTATTAAAAGAGCGTCTAAAATAACAACTTTCTTGTAAAATCAACGGAAAACAGGTACTCGGAATAACAGATGATCTGTTATATTCCTGTAAAACATGTAATACAACATGATAGGGAAAAGAACTACAGGCGTTGTGCAGGAAAATTCGGTAAACTAGAGACTGATATTCATATGTTTTAAGAAATTTAAAATGGAGATGTATCAGGCTAATCAATCTGATGATGATTATGGTTAAATATTACTAGCTCAAAAGTTTTAAAAAACATACCTCGACAAGTTGGAAGTGACCAGAAAAAACAAAAATACCTGCAAAGGGGATCCGAATACTAATACTTCATATTAATTCATTCTAATCAGAAAGCTCTAGGATGAAGTGCATAAAATGCGACATTCGTATGTATCATCGGAAAAAATGTCATTATTTCAATACAAATACGTAAATAAGAAAAATAATCAAAACTTTCTCTGTACCGTTTTTCTCGAAAAAGGATAAAATTAATTTTAACTGCATTCCGAACAATTCACGTGTTTCACTCCTTTTGACATGAAGAAAAAAAATGCTTTACCGTCGTAAAAAAGGGCCAAAATTATATTTGAAGCCTTATTGAATTACACAAAATTATTTCAAACGATATTCTTGTTTTAAATGAAGTTATGGCTTTTAATGTATATACTTTAGTTTAGATCTTCTTTCTTGTAATTTTATGTACTCTGTACAAACAGATAACGTAAAATACTAACGTACTTTTTGTGTTGCTTACCTTTCACTACTGAGTACCCATACACTCAATTAACAATTACATAAAATATTCATCAAAAATGTAAGTTGTATCACATATTTTTGTTAACAAATAGTATTGTTTGATATTATTTTGTGAGAGGAAAAAATTGAATTTGCTCCGTCCGTAAGCAAAAATTACCATTGAATAATGATGGAGTATTATAAGGGCTCCCTCACGAAGACAGCTCTGAGCCCCCACAAGGTTTAATCCGTTCGTGCCGTAAGTGTAGTGCATGTGGTATCCTGGAAGATGACCGTATTCCTCCCTCGCTAGAATATAAGATCCGGCGCCGACGTACAATCGTCGGCATTTTTTCTCTTCAGAGTTCTTTCTTCTTTTCTTCTCTTCTTTCTTCGCTTCTTTCTTCTCTTCAGACCTTCCCCAACGGAGTACCGCCCTAAGTTTCCAACTCGTTTCCCAACATGTGTAACAGCATGAAATTGCGTGTGTATGAGTGGGTGTGTAGGAGGAGATGAGGGTATAAGGATGAGACAGGAAGATTGAGCGTGATGATTAGGTTGCAGCTCCGACATTCGCCTGGTATTGACCGAAGAAACCGCGGAAAACTACCGAACACAGCAACCGGCCGCTAGAATTCTGCTGCATTCAGTGACTGAATTCAACCTAGTTATAAGGCTAGTGTTGGGACTCGAACGGAAGGTCGACGCTTCTTCAAAGACTGGATAGTAGACGGTTGTTGGTTGGTTGGTTTTTTCGTGTTTCCGGGCGCGTCAACTGCTTTGGTCATTAGTCCCGTAAGTGAAGTGCATGTTTGTTCTCGGGAGATGGCGGTGATCTTCCCTCGCTGGATAACGAGATCCGGCGTCGACCTACCGTCAGCTAGTGGGGTTTCCCCCTAACCAGGACTCTCCCACCAGCGGGGCACCGCCCCAGCCGGAACAAGCTCTAAGTTCCCGACCGGTCTCCCGGAATATGTGGTAGTGTAGTGCATGTTACTGTAAGTGTGTGTGTGTGTGTGTGTGTGTGAGGGGAGAGGAGAGGACAAGGAGGAGGAAGGAAAGATCGCGCGCGGTCCGTGGCCCGTTTGTTAGGGTACTGCTCCGGCATTCGCCTGGTGTTGATCGGAGAAACCACGGAAAACTACCGATCAGAGCAGCCGGCCGCTAGAATTCTTCTCTAGACAGCGACTCAATTCGACCTAGCTAAAAAGCTAGAGTCGAAAATCCTGCCGCCGTGGGGAGTGGGAACCTAGGACCTCCCGGTCAGAGGCGCTGCAGTGACATCAGTTGATGCACTGAGCTACCGCTCCCGATTGGATAGTAGCCGATTCAGTTAATGCGGCATGAAAACCCCCTGCCTGGTCTTCAACTCGAGTTCCTGCCCCGGGCCGCCGAGGGTCTGCTGCGAGCGCGGGCGCGGGCGCGGGCGCGGGAAGCAGTTCGGGCGGTGGCCGCGCGCCGAGTGCGGCGGCGCTGTCGTCGCGGGCGGGCGGCGCGGGCGGCGGGGGCGGGCGGCCGGGGCGCGTGGCGCGCCAGTCGCCAGGTGGCAGCGGATCCGCCGCGGGCGCCGTCGCCAGCGTGCCCTCCGCGCCGCGCCGTCGCACGCGCACGTGCTCACAGCGCCGCGCCGCGCCGCGTCCGCGTGCGGGGAGTGCCGTCGCGCGGGAGGACAGGCGCACGTGGGCGATGAGGGCCGCTCCTAGCCGCCAGCCGCTCGCGCCGCAAGCGCCGCCCCGGTGAGTGGTGAGTGGTGAGGCGAGGCGCCGCGCCCGGCCGCCTCCGGCTCCTTGCTGCCACACGACGCTTGCGGCGTACGTCAAGGCAAAGAGTTGTGTTTGTTGTGTGAGAATACGACTGCAGGTGGAAAATGTGAACTATACACATAAAAGGAGAAAGTATAAACTACGTGCAGAGATATTTAACGACACGCCAAAATTGTTCTCGTATTTATTAAGGTATTTGAAATGACAGTGCTGGCTTCGTGTTCCAAAGCTTTTTAGCATTTACGAGTTCACAGTCCACACCCGTTTTAAAGGCCCTATTAGGCACGTGCCACATGGGTCCGCACACTCATCCGTCGTCACGTGCGCTGCTGATTGCTACGCGTCCTCGCAGAAACCCTCCTGACCATTTCGCTACTGTCCGCTATGGAAGGGCATTGTTCCCAAGAGATTCCCTGTGACCTTCTCTGGTCCCATTATCCCATGGAGAACGGCTATCTTGGTGTATGAGAGCTGCTTGAAACGGGGTACTTTCATTTGGCATGGCGACAGTCAGACAACTGATTTCCCATTGCTCTCTGGGCTAACAGAGACACTCACACAACCGCCTGCTATAGTGAAAACACATTCATTCAGTATTTATTCCACGCGACAAATAAAATTATGTGATCCTATAATATTTATTTTAGAAAAAATAGTAGCCATGGCTTCTGCCCCAAGCCTCGTATTTTTGTTGCATTGTTGTCGTCATCGGAATCATTCCCCCTTGTCCGCGCCGCGCCCGCCCTGGGATCGCAGTTGTTTTGGTCTCATTGCATTGTTGTCACCGGAATCGTCGCAGCGCTGTCACCACCACGCTTCGTCTTCAACGTCGTTCTTGTAAGATGAGGTTCCACTTTCTATCCCCCGCAGTCCCTACAAAAGCTGGGGATGTCGAACGACTAAATAATACTATTTGTTTGTGTGCAGTTGCTTGTCTTTTTTGTATTTTTTGTACTCGACGGCTTACCAAACATGAGATTTACTGGAAAAAATCCTATAAATAAAAAGGCAACTTTATTCTCCTACCTCCTCCATTATTTCCTACTGTAACTGTTCAGCAATGCAAATATTTCCATATTTATGCGATGAACATAGGCATCGAACAGGGAGAATTGTGCATCTCAATTGTTTTGGATTGTCTCAAAAGGATTCGAAGCAATCTTTCCAAAATCGCACTTGCCAAGATGTCGAAGGCGCCTAAGGATCTCAGTCCCTTCACGACTCGTCTTTATCTCGCGTTGTATTTTTACGTATCAAAAACGTGTCTCCCACGCAAAACGTTTATCATCCTAGCGATTCAAACATTGCACGGCAGATATCATACGTACGCATACGCCTTTGCAAAGATAATTTACGTGTGGTTAGAGGATAAACCGAGAAGTGGTTTTGCGGCATTCCGCGTATGGCATACTCGTACAGCTGTCATGGCATCTTATCCATTCGTCGTTTTCATATTTGAATAAAATGGGTTTATCATATTAATTTTTTAAACATAGGCCTGCGAGGTTCTTGCTCGGATCATTAAGAAGCTCGCTTTCACATGCACGCATGAGGTACGTGAACTTTTACCCACTCCCATTTACTTGTACAAGCGTATTTGAGCACAATCCCGAGGGTAAAATTATCACGAACGCAACCCGCGGTCCATGATTTTTGCCCGGAGAAATGTTCATATGTAACATTTCTCCGACCTTCAGAATATGGGTCTGGAGATCTGCAGGTAACCCTGTTCGGAGTACGGTTCTCTGCAGGCCAAGTAGCGATGGGCCGTCGCCCAGACAAAAGCAATCCTCGACCGAGCCTAGGCGTACAATAGATTGACCGGGGTACTAGAAGCCCCAAGCTGATAGGCATTGAGCTGACATATGCGAAACTCAGACAAATTGGTGTGATAAACCCCTTTTATAGGCACCTTCAGAATACCCTTGAACACTTCAGGACGCGCAATATAGAACGGGTAAAATTGTCTCGTATCCAAAGCATGTATTAGAGCGTACCCCTTTAGAGACATGGAAGCTGCATGAACTATCGGCGGTTTGTCAGGGGAGGAAAGAGAGGAACGTTAGATGCAATTACCAAATAAAACACCTGCTTCGATGTTTGGGAAAATGTACGATTTTAGTTGATACCGACGAGGAAATTTATTTTGATTGAGTTTTCAACTCCGCACGTCTTTAAGCTACATATCGAAATCAATGCAAGTCACTCTGAAGAGGAACTTTCAGTGCTTTTCCCTCTTGTGTGTTAATCGCTCGTATCTCTCAGTGCTCCAGCAGCCATAAGAGGAGTTTTTAATACATATACGTGGTAGACGGGGAAAACAGCTCCCTTGAATGTCTACTGTCTTCTTGTTGAATCTGACAAACGCGCCACGGGTGGCAAGTTATGTCACCCTCCAGGAAGCAAGGGCCAGAGCAGCAGGCCGGGGTAATCTTACAATGTAGGTTAACGGAAGCCACGGGAAAAGCGATCTGAAAAATCTTTCTCTCTTCATCCATCGGAAGTCAACGCATGTCATCTAATTGGCTGTGTGTTTACTTTTAAGTTCCTTCTTCCTGTTAAGAACGGCGCACGAGCTGCTGCTGGCGAATTTCCATTCACTTTTCCTTCGGCGTCCGCGTCAACCGCGAGCCCTCGTCGGCCTCATCGGATCCGGGAGGCACACTGCACTAGTTAGGGAACAGTGTAGCGCGTAACCGCAGCCATTAGCGCAATTTGCATGGAGAAAAGCCCTTGAGAATGTATAATAACGGGAGCATGGGGGCGATGACGAGCATACGGGCTGTCGTTAATAGACCCATAATCATCGGCCGCGCGATACCAGCGCTGGATTACGCCAGCGGCCGCCGCTCGATCTATTACCGCTTCTCCCCTCCTTGGGGGGGGGTAGAGGGGGAGCCAAATTTAATTTCGCGCAGCGCCGTGGGCGCGTATCCGCAGAGCGCACAGGGTGGCTTGATTGATTGATTTATTCGTGTTTCCGGGCGTGGCAACGGCTTTGGTCATTGGTCCCGTAAGTGTAGTGCATGTTTTTTATCGGGAGATCTTGCCCCGCTGGATGGCGAGATCCGGCGCCGGCCTACCGTCGGGTGATGGGGTTTCCCCCTAACCAGGACTCTCCCACCAGCGGGGCACCGCCCCGGCCGGGAGAAAGGCACCCGACCTGTCTCCCGGGATGTGTGGTAGTGTAGTGCATGTTAGTGTAAGTATGTCTATGGGGGAGATGATAAGAAAAGGAAGAGGAAGGACAGATTGCGCGCGGACCGTGGTCCATTTGGTAAAGTACTGCTCCGGCATTCGGTTCACATGGTGTTGATCGGAGAAACAACGGAAAACTACCGCTAGAATTCTCTTCTAGACAGCGACTGAATTCGACCTAGCTGAAAAGCTAGTGTCGAAAATCCTGCCTAGGTCAGGACTCGAACCTAGGACCTATATCTGTTGATTCACTGAGCTACCGCACCTAGTCAAAGGGTGGCAACGAACCCAAAGGCGAAGTAGCAGAAAATACAAAGGTGTGCGAAATTGAAATATTTTTGCGTTCGTAATAGTTATTTATAAATACAAAAACATACACAGTATTTTGGATAAAACAACAAGGGATGAGTCATAGGTAAACATTGATATAAGAATTTTCACAATTTTATTTTTAGTCAATTTATTTTCCTTCTGAACGTATTTTCTACGGAAAAAGAGAAAGACTATGCGGATAACCGAAACCTCTCAACAGAACACTTCAATAAGAAAGTTTTGTGATAAAGGGGAGAAGGAGGCAGAATTTTACATGGGGGAAGGGCAAGAAGTTCTAATAATATTTACATGCACACACAAGCGTAAATGGGTAATATACTTGTTATACATATATATATATATATATATATATATATATATATATATATATATATATATATATATATATATACACACACACATGTTTTCTGTAAAATCTAAAGTTCTCATTTTTTCTTAAATATATTATGCATGTTTATTTCAATAATTTAACTTCTTACCCCATTTCTTCGGGGTGGAGGAGTGGGAGGCAAACAAGAGCCTTTTCGGGTAGCTCTTATGTAGGTAAGGTTTTATTATGCCTTTTGACATCACACTTTACATTTTTCATTCGTTAGAATGAAGAAGCTATTGACAGAACTTTCTGCGTTTTGTGCAAGAGACATTGGAGTAAAACTTTTTGCATTTTACAGCGAGAAGACTAGTTCAATTTCAAGTGAGAAAAAAAATTGTCCTATTCGCTTAATACTGATTCAAAGTCAAGGTAAATTTGAACTTCTTGTCTGCAATGCATTGAACAGCATTTCCATTTGTATTTTTTAACGTCAATACAGTCATTCATGTAATTAAAATTTATTATAAATAAATGTTAATTGTATCGCTGTTTTTCATGTAGTTGTAAATAGGATACGTTGGCATGCAAATTAAAATCCTATTGTCTCGTCTCTGTTCCCAATGGAACGGCATTCGTCCACCTAACCTGGCGGGCAACATCAATAGTGATTTACTACCTATCTCTCTCTCGCGTGTACATATATGGAAACTGAAAATTTCATTTATTTTATTTTAAATCATTCTCTAAATATACGTAGATAGCAGGAGATGCAAAATAAACAAGCAGATAGACGCCGAAAATAGTTTAATATCAATTTTTATCTCTGTAGCTATGAGGGCCCTTGAGGCTCCTAGTGGGCTGTGTTCAACATGAAACTGTGCAGAAGAACGAGTCGGGAAGATCAGTCGGAAGAGCGTTTTTTAAAAAAAGTTTTGCGCCTTCGTCATGACGCAATGACACTCATAACCCCCACTGGGCGTTGAGCGCTTATTAGGAGTTATCCTCCGCTACTTTTTTAGTAATTGTCTTTGGGAGTAATCCTCCACTACATGGTCTGTTAGTCGTCAAGAAGGCCGCCAGGTAGCATCTCCGCGTACGCGCTTCTCTCTTGCACGCTCCTGCGTCACTATCCAGCAGCCAGAATTGGGAAGGAATTAGGAAACGGGTAGGGTTTAGGACACTCCACTGGGGTTGGACTAGCCCTTGTGAAACAGCTAAACTCGTTTTGTGGAAACAAATTTCACATGAGATTGTCCGGGAATCGAACCCGGACGTCCTTGGTGAAAAGCGAGCGACTTCGCTCTTGAGCCGCCAGACGGTTGACGGACGCGATCGCTTCCGCCAGCCCGGGGAATCCCCTCGGGGGCGCAAAAACGCAACGCCAAACGCGGCGCAATTCATTACGCGTCCACTCGACAGCGAGGGCCGAACGCAGTCGTCGGACAGGGAGTCCACGTTGGACCTAACATTTATGGGAAGCTCATTCGTAGGGATTGTTATGTAGAATGCTATGGTTCTACGTACAGCTTCTCTCAACTTCTCTTACTCATATTGCATCCGAACTGGTTATGTACCTTCAGACACTTTCAGTGAAAACGATATACGAAAATAATGAAAAAGTTTGTAATGTAAGTTTTTCTATTGTAAACAATAACTAAACTAAATATTTCACATTTATTTTTTAATTCTTTTAACTATAGTGTGAGTTTTTAGACGATAAGAAATGTGTTGTTAATAGTGGCATTTATTTTTATCTTTTTTATGTTTTGGCTTATATGACAGGCTTTAAAGGTTAAACGATCTTCACTTACAATATGGTTGATAAATATTTCATTAATTTAACTTATTAAATCCACAACGACTATTTTTCACGTTTTGCATAAAACAACCTTTGGGAGAACTTCAACTCCTTTTAAAGTGGTTGTAAAAATATAATTTATTCCGTCTTTGAAGTTTCTACGCATAATCAGATATTGTTTTAGCCCTACACCTTGTACAGTATTTTGCAATGGATAGGGCGTTTATTAGAAGTTGTCAAGTATGAATATATTCCATAATGTAATTGAAAATACACTTTCATAAGTAATGTTAAATAATTATAACACTACAGCTAACTAAATTGGTTTACTATTTATTCTTCAATACTATTCATGGTTTGAAAAATTAATAAAGTCAACTTTTTCTTCGTTGCCCTGAAAAAATGTGGAAATTGTTTTGAATGCCAAAATTACAAAAACTGTTATTGAGAATTCTGCTCTCGCGAAAGGAAGATCACGGAATTATGGGAAGGAGATAGGAGGAGGAGCGCTGCAATCGCGCTGGGCCCCGAAAACACTAGTCGCCTTAGAAAAAGAATTTAATCGGCATTCTTGCGGCGCAAGTTTGAAACAATCTCCACTGCGAGAATAAGACGTGGCTTAAAGTTTGCCAGCAATTTATCACAACTTGGCCTCCCTCATTATGAGTTTCCGCAGCATCGACCGCTGAAGCCTGATCTCGCCCACAAATTGAATCGCGGATGATATTTTTCCTTTTAACGATAATATATAGACGCCACGGAAGAAGAACGACTCCGGGAGAGCAAATGAAGGAGTGCGGCAATAATTGGGAACATCATTGTCTTCGTCGGAAACTGTTGAAGTTGGAAAAGATGATCCACCCGGAAAAAGCTTCTGAGAAGAGTTTCGTCTTACCCTCACAATAAATGGAGTTATATTCTTTTTCCTCTACGGTTCATCGATCCACTTCAGCCCATCGGACCATAGTCTGCCTGGCCTTTTCTTCTACCTCTGTCCACTGCTGTTTTTTGCAGTCCCTAGCTTCAAACAGATTCGCAATGTTCTACAGACTCTGAAGATATTTTCTATCCACGATTGTCGTATATCATCAGGCGTTAACAACTGTACTAAACGATGATTTTTGTTCCCTGTCTTTCGAAAAGCACACCCGGCAGGTTATAGTCGATACATCAGAAGACGATAAAGGTGTAACAAATGTAAATATGGCGAAAATAGTGACCAAGGCAGTGGATTTCATTAAACTACTATTTTTTTGTTTTTGCATATTTTATACGGCATGAACTAGTTTTTTTCTTCATTCCGAATTTTAGAGTTGAGCTAGAGCAAAAAATACATTTGAATTTATTACCTAAACGCATAATGGAGGTAAATATTACCTTTAGAAGTGCGTATAATTGGGTGTGAATCGTGAACGCAACGTAGATTAAACTCAAAAGAGATGATTTCTTCAAACCATCTCCTACCACTTAGACTTTAACCATCTACGAGCGAGAAACGTTGGAGGATTGCATCTACAAAAAATCAAATATTCAGAAAATAGCTAATTAGTATCAATAAAGTGAAATGGTGAGGCGGAAAATGCAAGTAAAATAAGGCAGTCAGCCGTTTCATTGAAGTATTTATTACCTAGTTAGACTGAATTATAAAATAATGCATCAAATATTGAAAATATAAATAAAAATGCACTGATCTACAAAAAAAATGGTTTTTATTCCTTTGGTCACAAGTAGGCGAACATGTGTCCATTAGAGTCGAGGGAACTTGAGAAGCCCTGAGCAAATTTAGATTTCAAGCGTCGGCAGTCACGGGCACGATCAAAACGCGGCACTACGATCGTCTTGTGCGCCTCGCGCGTTCATGGAGTCCCCTGTGACGGACTTCCTGAGTCACTCAGCTGCTCCAAATATAAACTCCGCGCTGCCCGGAGCAACAGCTGCCTATGGGCGGGGCGGGGGCGGGGCAGGAGAGAGGCACACGGCGCTAGCGTACACGGCACCGCCACGGGGCGAGGAATAGTGAAAGGACATGGATAGGAGAGGAAACGGAAGCGGTGTGTGTGTGTGTGAGAGAGAGAGAGGGGAGAGAGAGGGAGGGGAGAGAAAGAGAGGGAGAGGGAGAGAGAGGCGGAGAGAGAGAGAGCGAGAGAGGGAGCGAGAGAGGGAGCGAGAGAAATAGAGAGGGAGAGAGATAGAGAAAGAGAATAATAATGACGGAAACGGATGTAGGAGAATGATGGACAAAGGATGCACGTGTAATAGTGGAAATTAGGCGAGAAATTGTCGGATAAAGGGCGATTAAATAAAACGAGAAGACGGAAAAAAGAATGAGAGAAATCTGGAACAGGAAAATGGGCACGGATAGGGGATAGAGAAATGAGGTAGTTTTTCACAAAGGGAACGGAAGCAAGGGTACGTTATTTACGATAAAAATATTGTAGATGGAGGGGCTGAGGATTGAACAGAATTACATTTACAAAGCACGGGTGGCGCTGTGAGGCGGAGGGCCGTGGCTGAAATGAGCGGAGGCAAAGACGTGGGTGCCGAAGGAATGAGGGTAGGGCAGCAGCGAAGGGCGAGAGAGGGTTAGGCGGGCGCGAGGGCGGGGCGAGAGCAAGGTCCCCCATCTGGCGCTATCTGTGGGGGCAAGAAGGAGGATGGTGCCGAGGAAGAAGCGGCGACGGCAGAGGTGGTGCTAAATCCTTGACTCGAAGCAATTAAGTTCATGTAGAGCAGGGAGGGGCGTGAGGGGCGGGGCGGGGCGAGGTGGGGAGGGGAGTTGCAGGTGCGGCGCTGAGCTCGAAGGGAGAGCCTCCCCCCCACCCTCTTTGACACAGCTCGCGCAGCGGCGGATGGCGCCCTGGTTTCCACAGCTGTCCTCGCCATAATGTCGTTGCCATAACTCCTGCTTTATTATAATAAATGGTAACCCGAGAATTCGGCGTACCGTCACGTATTCGCCGTCATCAAGAGTTTCACGTTCAAACTACTGTCACTGATCAGTCATCGCATTTCGCATCGAGCACGTCCATTTCACATCCATATTGACTGCTACTGTCCATTTCGGAGTCTTATCTACTCGACAAATGCCGTTCCAACCACAACTAAATCCATTTTCACCATCATCATGACCGACGCCGTAGGTCATTTCTGATCGACTGCGACTACACCCACGTCACTATGTACTTTGATCCCATGCCAGGTTTAAAAATGCTTTCATATTCTGTTCGCCGCATTTAATTACATGTGATTTGGGATAATTAATTTTAATATCTGATCTAATTAACCTGAACTTAAAGCTCAAAATGTTGGTGTACAACATAATTCACACTTTTCACAAAGCGCGTGAATTTAATATGATCTCCGTCCACTGCACACATTTTTAAACCTCGCTTATTAAAAAAAGAGACATACCAAACAAAATGATAAATTTACAAGGAACTATTATTAAATGTGGCATTACAAATACTATTCATGTATACTAATAGTCACAATGCAATAGTTCATGAACGCAATGATCTTGAACTATTGATAATGTGCTATAGTTCTCGTGCCGCTCGCTAATAAGAATTTCTTTGTTTTATTTCCTTAATAAGAAAAAACTGGCTGACAACAAAATGTCTTGGTGTATCGTCTGTCTCTCTGATCGTCTGGGGTCAACACCAGTGCCTAATCCGTTCAGACAATTTTTCTCCAAAAATAACATTTCCCGATCGATCTGGCTGAACGTTAAGTCTTGTGAATTTGAAGAAAATATTTTGAATTTTGTCTGTACTTTACAGGAAGCATCAATAACATTTTCACAATTTTCTCAAAAACGGCTCCAAATTATTGTTTTTTTTTTAGAGAAAAGTACGCTTAAAAATGGCGCTGGTCTCAGTTTTTTTGAACTCTCTTGGTTGTTAAATATTGCAAATTTTCAAACATTTTTCATTTGGACATATTCCTACATCATTAAAGATAAAGATTTTTTCCTTAATAAAATCGGTTCTTGAAATATATCTTTCTTAAATAAGATCATGCACAAGTTTTCGAAAATATGAGATGTTTTAGCGCCGAACCGCATGAAATGTAGGCAATTTTAAAAGTAAGATTTTCTCAAAAAACTACTCAAAATTTTTCTTTAATTTTTTAAGTCATAAAAATATTGTAAAATGGTAGGTGTTTTTCGTACCACTACTATTTTGAAAATGAATACATTTTATAGTGGATGAAAACCTGGCAGCATGATGAAGGCAGTGAGTAGTTCCCTCTCGCGAGGAGGGAAGTCGAATTGAGGGCCGGGCGGCGCCGTTCGCCGCAAGCGCCATCCCTTCGCCAGCCTGCGGCCGCGTGGCCCTGGCCCAGGGGCGGCGCCCGCGGACCCCGTAAATCCGGCGCTGCATTATTAAGGCGCCCCACCGCCCCGCCACTCCGCACCGCATCTGGAGAGGCACCGGCGGGCGAACGCAGCTCCAGGGCACGGGAGTGGGGGAGAGAAGAGATGGAGGAAACGGGCGGGACAAAATGGAAGGGGAAACACTCAGAATGACGAATAGGAAAGCAAAAGGAGGGAGGACCTCGGGATGGAATGAAGAAAAAGAAAAAATGGGAGAAGGATACAGAACAAATAGGAAGTATATGAAAAGGCAGAATAGGTGAGAAATGTAATTGATTCAAAACTAATAGGAGAGGAGAGCGAGCATAAAGGAGGGAGAGAGAGCAATAGAGGAGAGGAGAAGAGAGAAGGGAGGTGTTGATATAGGAAAAGAGGAAGAAAGAGGAGAGAAGGACTGACAGGGGGGAGAATGGTTGGAAATAAAACGAGAGAAACAAAGTATATAGGTTAATGGAAATGAAAGTAAGCAAATAGCAAAAAAATGTAAAGTCGCGGAAGTTAGAAATTTCATTGGGTACCCATTCTGACCTTCACTGTAATTAATAGTAAGATGTAGAAAGACGAGGAAAGGAAGAGAAGTATGAACACGTGAGAGGAAAAAATGTAAGTGAAGGTGGGAGGACGCAAAGGAGGGAAAGGAGGAGAATTGAGGATAAGAGGAGGGGGTTAATGGAAAAGGGACAAGCGGCGCTTTTTTATTTTTCCACTGAGTTTGAATGCGTCAGCGGCGACATGAGCCTTTTAATTAGAAAACTTTGCAGCCTCACAATAGAAGTATGACCCTTTTTCAAAAAAGTTCCTTCGCAAAAGGGCTGAGAAAACAACAATATTTGCATCTGCATTAGGTACACATAATTTTTATTTTTCAAATCTTGTATTAGAAGTAATTTTGAAACGCAGAGATTTGTGAATCTACAAAGAAATGAAAACATAATTAGGCACGGCAAAACGGAATTTTCCTTTATGATAAGAAAAGAAAAATGACATTTCTACCAAGTGAATTTGAAAGTGACAATTCATTATTAACTCCGTCAAAGAAGGATGTTAAAAATTCTATATTGGTACACTAATAAAAATATTAAACATAAAACATTAATTACGATTGATATACTCTGATACAAATATTATTTACATGAAACAAACGTTGACTGACCTCCAGTTCTTGTGGTTTCGCACTATTTTTAAAAATATTTTACGAAGAATGTCCAAAAATATACATTCGTGCAAACGAATTTTTCCCCCTGGCTCTTAACCATCAGTTCTAACAAAACCAGGTAATTTCAGGTTATAAGTATTGCTTCCCTCGAACTCAAAAGATAAAAAATGTACGTACAATGTCAAAATAATAATATTACTTATATCTGCTTAACCAATGTTCTCTGCTTTGTAGTTCCTGGCCCTCCTTCGAACAAAATCTAGAAATAATTTACGAATAAAGGTAATTTTTTTCTCTTATCTTTTTTAAATAATGCGAAAAATATTCGCGCGAAAGCCCTGGAGAGCATCAGCAATCGCTATCTGCAGAGATCTGTGGACCCCTCTCCCCGAAGCGCTAAAATATTATGCGACTAATGTCAAAATAATAATACTACATCCGCGAAAACGATGTTGTTCTGGCTCTTAACCCTGACTTCTAACAAAATCAGGGAATAATTTCCGGGTAAAAATAGAATTTTTCTCTCAGTCTCTTTTAAATAATAGATGAGGCACATTCTCGCACAAACTAATTCAGCGTGACGCTGCCGGCGGGAGGACGGAGTCGGTTTTATTTGTATCCTCGAGGGAGAGACGGAGGTGGGGGTGGGATCGGAGAGAGAGGCAGCATTATATTAGCACAGGCGGCGAAAAGGTTCAACCGCGCGGATGAGGCTTTCGAAATACGGCCCTGTCACATTAGCTCCTCCCGAAATAAAAAGACGACGGCACGCCGCAGGCGCTTGAGGCGAAGAAAAAAGTGTTTGCAGGCAGGCAGTCAGACAAGACTATCTCTTCATAAGAAGGAGAGGATAAGCTCTCTCTGAGCATTTTACTTTAGGCATCAATGAAGAAAAGTGATTTATCTTTTTAAGGAGACATAACTTTTTTAGCATATTCTTGAAGCCTAAATAATTCCGGTTTTGTGCTTTCTCCACTTTTCACATTTGAAATTTGTTTATGATTTTTATTAAATTATTCATTTCATTGCCCGTTTCAAAAGTACGGTATATGAATTTATCACTGCGTGATGAGCGGTACATAAGCTTTCTCTCCAAATCATCTTAATAGGTACTGTCCAGGGGACGTAGATAATTTTATTTATTACATATTTATTTACTCGTAGTGGAGTGTAGGGGCCTTTCAGTTGCAGAGGTCATTGAGGCTCGTGAAGCACATAAGCAGAAAACAGCGAAGTTGATGATGAGATGAACGATGATGGAGAAATGGAATAAAACACGGGGGAAACTGGAAAACCTCCAAAAAACCTGTAAAGAGCTCTCATTTCCACGCACAAACTGGATTGGGCTGGGGTTAAAACCAGGGGGACCGAAGGCACCTGACCCGAGAGAAAATTCTGTGCCCCACCTGAGGGCACAGAATTTAACGGCTAAACGGTGCGGTTCATAATTATATAACCTGACATAACTTGTCATATCCTTGCTTTGCATAAATATTTACACAACGAAGTAGTCTACGAGCGAAATAGTTTACAAAAATAAGATCTGTTAGAGTTTTAAATAAGAAAAATAATACGAAAATAAGTGGCAAGAGAGAAGGCAGATAGGAAGCAAGATGAAACTAAAAGCATGCAGACCCGTCAATAGATCACAGAAAATATTAGCACTACTGCAAAATATTAGCTCTAGTATTATGCACCGATATTTATCGAAATTCAGGTGAAGCATAATGATGGAGAATTAAAAGGCATAAAGATCATTTTTAAGTAAGCCAAAGTCGACACAATATATATCTGCTTATAGGTACGACTTTTGTCCCATAACGTTTTGCGCGCAGAAATGAAATTGGACTCAAAAGCAAAAACTGACTCATATTTCTGACAATGACTGTCATTTATTTCCAGAGCAAAACCTTACTAGCAAACTTGCGCACATACATTAGAGAGGAGAGAAAAACGGACAGCGCAGAGAGCATACCACGCTCTTCTCTTGCTGTCAAAGGATGTTGGTTTCAAGAGATGTTGCGGATGGGGCGAACTCGGGTGCTGGGATTGAGTAACTACCATTGGAGGCTCATGAATAAATGTTGAGAGTAACCAAAACAGATTATAGACGGGTAACGGATCCAAGGGGCACGGAACCTAAGCCCCATAGTGGTTTCAATTTGTTTGCAATATTTTTAAAAAGATAATTCAAAACAATTGGCGCGTATTAGTCGCATCCCATTATAAAGAATTCCCATAAGTCTGAGAGGACATTTCAAGAAGAAATATACATTATAAAAAGTATAATTAGTACAGTAAAGCAAAATAGTAAGACGTTCACATAAATACACGTACCACGATAATGAAAAGGTAATTTTATACTTCCAGATCAAAAGCACACAAACAGTAAGAGTAATTTGAAATTTAGTATCCGTGAAATGCGTTAATATAGTATTATTCGCCAGGGTACGTACTGTCTACCTTGCCATCCCCAAAGAGCCGTCACTGGTAACTACTGCAGGTCTCGACAGTGTACGGATGGCGCGCGCCACGAAGATTGCGTCCCGATAAAAGAGATTTGGGTAGAGCGTTCGCGCCATCATCATTGATTTTGCAATGATACACGGGGTGGCGATCGATAAGGGTGGGGCTCCGGAAGTGACCGTAGGGACGAGGTTGCCTGAGCCCAAATGCTGCATATTCGT
The DNA here is from genome assembly GCA_011170035.1 of Teleogryllus occipitalis. Classification (NCBI taxonomy): domain Eukaryota; kingdom Metazoa; phylum Arthropoda; class Insecta; order Orthoptera; family Gryllidae; genus Teleogryllus; species Teleogryllus occipitalis. Next base: position 91,054 of record BLKR01009194.1, read on the forward strand.
GTTCAGAAATAAAATTCTTGAAGTAAAACCAATACGTTCGTGTTATAGAAAATTCTGGTGAATGTCATCTTCTCACTTAGAAAATCCTGAAACAGGCGTGCACATACCATATGGTAGCGCGACACTGCTGTGTTTGGAATGAGACCGCTAAGCCATTGGTCTCAAAGGAGGCAGAAGCAAGGAAGCGAAGTAAAGGGGAGCGATCCAGAGCACTGGGTTCCAGTATCAGTCGCAGGCGACATTCGCGTTGGCGGAGAGCAACAGAGAGCGCACACCGACGTATCTGCGGTAGAGCTTGTGTTCCTGTCGCCAAGGGGATTCGCACTGATACAGTAATGTGGCAGTTCCAATAGCAACCTAGGAGGCGGAAACGGGGGAGACACACGCTGTAGACTTATTGCCTGAAAAGAAAATTGCCGTACGCAAACGCAATAAATGAAATTCTGATAACACCAATGTGTTTTTCGATACCTTAGCAAAATTTTGCCATAAACATGCAACGCGCATATGTACTGCCAGAGCTTGATTTCTGGTGGAACGCGGTGGAACGGTTTTGCGGTAGCTCGAGGACCAAATAGGAAAAAACAAAGACTGTGCTTGATTTTTAGTTCGATCAGCTTTCGTAAACTGGAAATTACAAAATTTCCCATTTATCTGTATCATTTCTATACACGTAATAAAATTATTAACCGTAAATTCCCATAAAATATCATAAATTCAATTTTTAAATTTCCTATTATCATTACATTCAGAGAGAGCCAATGCTACCACTGTTAATAATTGTTAATAAGTATGATTTCTAATCATATTATTAAACTATATTTTAAATACAAAACTATTTCTATTACTTTATTAATTAATTTGCGGCCCGTTCCGTCACCTAAAATTTTACAAATCAAGCACTGTGTACAACTATGTGTGTGACATGTCTTTCATGGAACGATATCGCGTTTCACTGCTGCTCTCAGTGGCCAAAGCGTCGTGTCAGCGGAGCAGGACGTTGAGTTCGGTCAGCGGTTCGTGGCGCGGTGATGGCCGGTGCAACGGAGATCTCACGCCGAAAAACTGTTGAACTAAACCGATAAACTAAATTCGCGGTAGAGCCGCTCCCACAAAAGGGAAACACCCAACTGATGGAAATGTCTTCTGATAAAGGTGTAGTTTCGATGGTGATCAAAGAGGCGGGTTGGAGAATAAAACATTGACTGTACACGCGCGTGTTTGCGTGCGGTCAGAAATAAAATTATCGAAGTAAAAGTCAAAAGGGTCGTATTTTGCGCAATAGCAATGTAAATGCCATTTAGCGAAATACACAGAAATGAAACGTACACAGGGGACACATATTAAATGTTCTCAATTTCTAGGGTAAGTAGATGGTCGAAGACGAAGGATTTACAAGGTCACGGTCGGACGGAAAATCTACCTGCCAAACATCAGTACCTGATGAGTTGCGTAGCAATGAGTGGCAAACAAATTACACGTGTAACTTCATTATATGAAATTTACCTCGTGCATTGGCAAAAACTTCCATACTCGATCATCCTGCATATCCTAGAAGTTCGTGATATCTATTCATAGACACACCGTGTACCCGATAGGAGACATACATTCTGCTTGAAAGAAGAGCCTATCTCAGCTCTGATCTCAATGGCAGAATGCTGAAGTGAAGCAGCGGTGAAGTGAATCTCTGGATTCATGTAACAGCCACAGGCGACAGTAGTGTGCGGATGGCGGGTGCAACGGAGATCGCACTCCGATAAACGGTGAAACTCACGGCTGAGCCGCCACATCAAGAGGATGCTGATGAGGCTCAGAGAGGCGGAGTCCGGTAACTGCCGTTCTGGAGGTTGCTAATGAGACAGCAAGAGTAGAGGGTTGTCAGCTTATAGATGTGTATGAAGAAGTAAAATTGTACTACCAAACAAAGACCAGCATTCCACAATTCTAACATATACGTCATTTACGCCATGAACAAAACATAGCGACAACTATGCAATGCCAAAAAGTATTGCTTCTGATACTTTTCAAACTTTATGAAAATGCACCGACCTGCTATACTGGTATAAAAGGACATGGGTTTCCCGTAAAATCTGTTTATTCTGGACCAGATGGACGAGATACGACGACCTGCTTGAATAAAAGCGTTCTTCTGCCCTAACATCAATGAGCAAGATGTTGAGTGAAGCATTGATTGAGTAAGGCGCTGGATCTGGGCAACAAAACCCGATACCAATTCAGAAAAAGTGAGTCATTAGACGTAGCATTTACCCAAATAAATAATATAAGATTTGGACTTCTACCACCATCATTAACCCTTTTACTAACTAGAAGAATAGTTGAAAATGGTGCAGGGACAGGATGAACAATTTATCCACCCTTATCAAGAGGAATTGCCCTTGCAGGTGCATCAGTTGATTTAGCCATCTTCTCATTACATTTAGCAGGAATTTCATTAATTCTAGGAGCCGTAAATTTCATTACAACCATATTCAATACACGAGCACCTGGAATATCGTTATATCAAACGCCCTTATTTTTATGCGCTATTGGAATTATAGCCCTTCTATTATTCTTATCTTTACAAGTATTAGCTGGTACTATAACAATATTATTTACAGATCGAAACTTAAATACATCATTCTTAGATCCTGCAGGAGGAAGTCATCCTATTCTATATCAACATCTATTCTGATTTTTTGGACACGCAGAAGTTTATATTTTATAGAATAGAGAAAGTCTTTGGCGTACGAAGAAAATGTTTACAGTCGGACGACGATAGGAGCCAAATCTGACATTTTCAAACGAGCCTCTTTTGCGTTATATTCTTTGCGGTACGAATTTATGGAAACATACTAGTATATGCTACTCTAGAAATCTGTCATAATATGCGAGGCTGGAGCCTTGTCTATTCATGTAAATCCAGCGTGCACAGGCCCGTGCGCATTAAGAAGCTCTTTGAGAAAAACTGGTTGGTATCAGCGCACTCTATGGGGGTGGTTGCCCCTTCCTGTGTGCAGGGGCGGGCACGTGTTTTCGTCCATTGTCCTTAGAGACGCCTGGTCCCATCTCCGAAGAGCGGCTGCATCTCCCTGTGAGCACTCTCATTCTTTGTCCGACCGCAGGCGAGGCGCGATGTGCGCTTCATTCTGCTTCTACGAGATATAGTGGCCACTGAAGTAATATACACTTCATGTCAAAGCTACATCCGTGAATCAACATATGCTCATACGCCATATGGTCATTGTTGGAGTGGTTTGATGGAGCGACAATTGGGCGCATTTAATGGGCACGTGCGAGTTCGTTTCCCGTGCATGGCCAAGCCACAACATGTGGGTGGCCCGTGAAACATTTGTAATTACAGAACTGGTGGTAAACCATTCCGTTGTAGGCACATATTATATTTTATTTGTGTAATTGTGTATTTGTTGTTCAAATGAAACCATTTTTTCACAGCGTAATGTATAATATTACACGTGATTTTACGAATGTGGCTTTCTGCCTTTTCACGTGATCAATATTTATTATCAATTGTTAAGAGATATAAATGTTTATTTATTGTTCAAAATGAACCATTTTATGTAATGTAATTTATCATGCAACATTTCATAGTGTAATGTGGTTTTAAGAATGTTCTCTTCCTGCCACGCCATGTGGAATATTTATTAGCCATTATAAAAGAAAATTTGTCTGTTAAATTCTTATCCTTTCAATTTCATTTCATTTAATTATATTAATTATATAGATTTAAAGCTTTGTTTTATTGTTGTATACTTGTGTGTGAGTGAGCTCCCAGAGGGAAAGTCACCGTAGCAATAATTGTGCTTGATATAAATGTTTCATGGCCGTTGTGAGGGCATATTGCTGTGGCGTGTACAGTGTTTTGTTTACTTTGCAATACCCATTTGTTCTATGTGTCCCTAACTTCTTTGTGGGAAAATCTATTTCGCAGTACCGCGAAGTAACTTTCTCTAATCAACAAACAGTGAAGGGAGGTACTTCTCCATGCGTGAAGCGGGAGCGGTAGCTCAGTGCATCATCGGATGTCACACCTCTTACCTGGAGTCCTAGGTTCGAGTTTCGACGACGCACGGTGGACTAGAATCCCAAAAAGCTGGCCGTAATATGAAGAGTTCTTCAATTTGTACCAAAGTTAGTATTTATAGGTAATCAAAGTTGGTGATTAAGAATATATAAAAAACTGAAAAAAGCAAAATGGCGGATCCAAGATGGCTGGGAAATATTGTTAAAAGTCACTTTATTCATATAAAGTTTTTTTTTTGGGGGGGGGAATTAACGAGGTTGCTAATAAGATTGTGAGTTCAAAAATGTAGAAGACCAAAATGGCGGATTCCATAAGAAAGACAAAAGTTGATAAATGTCTTTTTATTTATATAAAAGTTAATAGTTAGGGATTGTTGTAGTTAACGGCTAAAATATCTCAAAAACTGGAAAGCTCGAAAAAAGGACCAAAGAGAGTAATGTACATGGTATAAATTACAAAAATAATTTCATTTCAATTACAATTATTCATTTAGCAAATTGTTTGTAACTATAGTTGGAAGTAGTTTTCTTCTTTTTCATCTACATCATTATCTTTTCTTTCTTCTGCTTCTTCAACTGAAACATCATCTTCAAATACTGTTTCTTCATTATCTGCATCGGAATCTTCACAAAATTCACCCACATGACCTAAGAGGGCAACAGCTTCTGCCGACACACTACAGTTTCTTTGATGATGATTTGCGTTGAGCAGAAACGTAGGGATCTGTGGTTGCCAAGAATCTCCTGAACACGTCATCCGCAGTCTTAACTCTGGAAAACTTTCGAGAAAAACTCTGGTGATGTTGCTTTATCAACTTTATTAGTTGATTCTTGAGCATCCTCAGGCAGTTGACCGATGGATAAAATGGCCGAAGAAATAATGTCTGGTCCGTGCATAGACGACCTATAGACTGCTATTGGCATGTTATACCGTAGGTATTCTTTGAAATAGTGTCTGTCAGTTGCTACGGCGTAAAATATAACAAAAAATATTCAGTTTAATACAAGAAATAGAAATGCAATAATTTCTTGATGATTGTATTATAGTAATCGTAACGCGGCGACCTTTGTCCTTTTCTAAGTTATTCATCCCACTGTGAAGGAGAAAGCGTTGTTTCCGTTCTTTTTCTGCTTATTATATTCTTTACAATGCTTCTAGGTATCGACTATTATTTAAAGTGAACCAATGTAACTCATAATTAATTGATTTTATAGTCTTTTTCAAGATGTCCCAATAACGACATTTTGCAAATGTTCTTTAAGACGTAGCTCTAAACCGGAGTTGGTACTAGTCGGTGCATTTGAAGATTAATTTACAAAGGTAACAATATAAGCGTACGGACTCAATACAAAAAGAAAGCGGAATTCGTAACTTATCTGTTTTTTAAGGACATTTTACAATTTTCTCGTGAATATTGCGGTTTTCAATGAAATTCCAAAAAACATGAATAATAAATTTTATAATAATGATGTAAATGTTTTTAATTAGCACGTACCTACAGAAACATCTTTCGTATTGAAAATATTCGCTTCACTTACACAGAACACAAATATTTATATTCAACGACAAGACTATTTTGTTATCTGGCCGGCTACACGCACTGCTAACAAAGAATTACCAAGTTTGACCTGGAATACAACGAACAAGATGTACAGCTCATAGCCCGCACAACCGGCATTCAGTTGTCCTAACATTACTGTAGCCAACCTGATAGTCCAAAATTCTCATCTAGAAACTTTTTTTTTTTTTTTGCCTTTCTGGCCAGGTTTTCAAGATCCTAGCTCACCATGCGGCGGGAGGATTTTCGACACTAGCTTTTCAGTTGGAACGAATTCAGTCGCTGTCGGGAGGAGAATTCTAACGGCCGGCTGCTCTGATCTGTAGTTTTCAGTGGTTTCACCGATCAACACCAGGCGAATGCCGGAGCAGTAACCTAACTAACGGGCCACGGACCGCGCGCGATCTTTACTTCTTCTTCCATGTCCTATCCTCACCCCTTACACTTACACTAACATGCACTACACTACCACACATGCCGGGAGACCGGTCGGGGACTTAGAACTTGTTCCGGCTGGGGCGGTGCCCTGCTAGTGGAAGATACCTGGTTGAGGAAAATCCCGCTAATCGACGGTAGGTCGGCGCCGGATCTCGCCATCCAGGGAGGGAAGATCACCGCCACCTCCCGATGAAAAAACGTGCACTACACTTACGACACTCATGACCTGAGTAGTTGACGCGCCCAAAATCACTAACAATCAATCAAATCAATCCATGCGTGAGTGCTAAAAGTTACATTGCAGTAACAAAATCAATATATCTACATTTTTACAATACAAACAAAAATATCTTATTTCCTCGCAAAATCTTGCCCAATAGTGGTGCACTATAAACAGATTAAGAGACAAGATTTCACAATATAAGATATGCGATGGCAAAGGTAGAGTATACGAAGGCTAAATTCACCGCAGAATCACAAACAAGAAAACAATAATGCGCAATGCGTAGAATAACACTATTAAAAATGTAGTTTGCGTTGAGAATCAGGTAACAGTCTGGATTAGGGCAACAGGGAAAGGCGTTGCGAATGGGGAGGGGGGGCGCAACGGGGATCGGAAGCTTATAAACGTTGAAATTTGCGTTATCCTGTACGCAAGAAAACGATTCAGGATTCAGGGAAATGGTATGGGATAAAGATGCGGCACTGGCGGTAGCCGAGGAGGCGAAGTAGAGATTCTGCTCAGAATGTTTCAGAATCAAAGTTGCAAAGTTCTATGAGATGAAGAAGACAGAGAGTGATAGGTTTATGACAGTAAACGTGTAATAGATAATGTACAATGTAGGTTTTTGCTTCTAATATTTGCACGTAATATTTGATTCAAACGACAGAGACCTGATAGAGAAATCATCCTTGACAGCTGTGTTATAGGTGCACGAACTCTATTGTACTGCGTCAGAACCGTCAGAAACAGCGAATCATTTCCCACAGTACTTCATTCGCGACCCCTCTAAACGCCATAGAAGATTGTGACATTTGTCCCGAGGAGCGGCGTCTGCGGCGCGGTGAGCGACGGCTGCGGTGGCGCCGCCTAAGACGCCGAGCGGGCGGAGGCGCGGACGGGAGTTAATTCGGAAATTGCCGGGCGACAGCCACTCAGCGCGAGGAAGGCCCCCGGGCGCGGCGCCGACCGCCTCCGTCCGCCGGCGTCCGCACTGTCAGCGCCGCGTTAATAATGCGGCAGGCGCGCTGGCGTCGCCGCGCGCGGGCGGAGTGCGCGCGCCCGTTTGGCCCAGCCTGTGCAGCGACTCACTGCCACGGTACGTTGGAGTGTCGGAAACAGTTCTTAGAGGCTCGAAAAATATTGTTACGATTCTAGGTGGTGAATTAAAAGTCTGGTATTATTTTAACAAAAAACGTTTATTTTGTTTCTTAACACAATCACTGAAAATACTTGATTATTTATTTACACTACACTTCTCTTGATTATTTATTTACACTACTCTTCTCTTACAAGTACACTGTCGCACAGTCCTAAGCACTGACCACAGTTCGATGCACTGGTAACAGTTCGATGCACTGATAACAGTCCACTGCACTAACCACAGTTCGATGCACTGACCACGGTTCACGTCACTGACCACAGTTCGATGCACTGACCACGGTTCACGTCACTGAGCACAATCACTGCACTGCTATTCACCGCGATGCACACACTTCACAGTTCAGCTTCCACTGCGGGCTTAACACTGACTCACGGTTGCCGGCCGCCGCGTATTTATACTCGGCGAGTGCCGTCGAGAACTTTCCGGACCCCGCGAACGTTCTGGAATAATCTACTGCAGGAACCGCCGGCAGATGACGCAACCCGCGCCAACAGGCAGCTCGTGTTGGCGCCGGCAGATGACGCAACCCGCGCTCACAGGCAGCTCGTGTTGGCGCCGGCAGATGACGCAATCCGCGCGTACAGGTAGATAGTGGTGGCGCCGGCCGGTGACGCAATATTCGTTACAATATTGAAATGTAAAAAGTAATTAACCAACAACAAATAGTAATATTTTAGATGAATCCATATACATTTTATGAAAAGATTTTCTTCGTAGGGACGTCAATATCCCCGGTCCAAAGGGAAGAAGAAAAACGGTAGTGTTGAAATATAATTGAATATCGACTTTCGAGGTTCGTGACGATTAGTTCAGCCGTCTTATAAGTTTAGGAAAGAATCGGACTGCAAACAATTCTAGCGACCGGCTGCTCTGATCGGTAGTTTTCTGTGGTTTCTCCAATCAACACCAGGCGAATGCCGGAGCAGTATCTTACCTAACCGGCCACGGAACCCGCACGATCTGTCCTTCCTTTTCCTTGTCCTATCCTGTCCCCTTACACACACACACACACACTTACACTAACATGCACTACACTACCACATATTCCGGGAGACCGGTCGGAAGCTTAGAGCTTGTCCCGGTTGGGGCGGTGCCCCGCTGGTGGGAGAGTCTTGGTTAGGGGGAAACCCCACTAGCCGTCGGAAGGTCGGCGCCGGATCTCGCCATCCAGCGGGGGAAGATCACCGCCATCTCCCGAGAAAGAAAAACATGCACTACCTTAACGGGACTAATGACCACAGTAGTTGACGCGCCCGGAAACACGAAAAATCAATCAATCAAACAAATAGTATTTTCTTCGAGTTCCATGAGATATTATGCGCAAGATCAAGGATATCACACTAACTAAAAGATTACAGAACAGATTCAACAGATGGCCCTAAACTTCGTGACCATTATAGCGGTTCTAACACGCTCCAAGAGCCACTTTAGATAACCAACCCTCTTCCACCGCTGTAACATCCCTATCCAAACACTGGATACAGGTCGCGCCGTACGGTTCCGTTTTCATCATATCTGTTTTCATTACTGCATTATTCTAGGAATCACCTTTCAATAAGAGCGGTGTGCAAATTTAGGGTAAAAATACATCGTAATAGTTTCTCAGTCACCAGAAGTTTCGGATACATTTCTTCCTCTTAGGAATTTAAAAAGAGCAAATGATTTTTTAAGTTGAGAATCCGCAGGCTATCCTGATCAGGAATTCCTAAGTTCTATTCCCAACAGAGTCGGATGTTCGATATGCAGGTGCGTTATTTCAGAAGAGCCCAAGAGGGCGGCCCCTGTGGCACGCCCGGTCTCAGCGCTGCGGTGCAGGCAACCGGCGTGGCCCGCTGCTCGCCGAGAGGGGGGAGGCGGCGCTCCGGCGCGATCGTCTGCATTGAGAGGCGAGTTGGCACGCACGCAACCAGTGCGTGCCACCGCGGCTAGTGCGACCTTCTTACATTGGATGATCTCACTTTCTGGGTGAGAATTATAGAGGCCGATTACTCTGGTCAGTTGTTGATGTCGTTTCTTTCGTTCAATTTCAGATCGATTCTGGAATATTATATTAAACATACATGGCCCGCACAAATTATTTTCTTTCCCTTTATGTTCTCCCAACTTTGGCGGGGAGAGCCTCATAGTTCCCGCCCCCATGTCCAATAGAGACTACGGCAGTGGCGCGAGTACGCAAATGTCAGGCCAAGCCTCTGTCTGATTGACCCGTTAGAAATACATTTGATAAAAATACTAGTCTTTGCAAGGCGCGGCATCGAAAAACAATACGAGAGAATTACGTGAACTGTTTTGTGTGAAGTGTAAAAAGATTTTACACGTTTCGTTCTAAAGACTTCGATAAATCGAAGTAATTTCAAACTCTGACAGAAAAATGTGCTGTTAACGATAATTCCCATAATGTCACATTCTCTTGATCTGCACTTATTCGACTAGAGCTGTCGTACAACAGGATATTGTATTATGGGACTATGTAGTCAGCAGCAGGACACACTGCCGTCACAATTTGAAACAATTACATTTATCCTCATCATGTAACTTGTATCGTACATTATACGAGACACATGATATACATGATAATTCTGATGAAATAGCGCCTGCTCTATGACCTATAATTCTAACTTATTGTGGGGATTCGCGCCTGCACAAACGCGTAAAAGTGGATACATATCATTCGGGTGTACGTATAGTGCTTCACGGTGTGCACAAACACTGCCTTTACAATTCACTTGCGGTCAAACTTCGTTACTATTTCCGTTATGATCTTGGAAAGACATCCAGAAAGTCCACAAAGCTTCTGCATCATTCCCACCTCTCCACCGCCTCTCACCCCCTTTGCCCCTCCCACCGCCCGCGCTGCCCCGCCTTTGTCTCCCGCGCGCTCGTGCCCATCGATTCAACGGCGGATTTTGTTTGTAGCGTCGCTGTCCGACTTAATTACCGCGCCCTGAGTCTGTTTGACCCGAGGGCTGTATTTACTCGGCCTCATAGACCCCCGCGGCGCTTTGGCCGCTGGCAAGGGCTGGAGGGGGGGAGGATGGGCACTCAAAGCCCCTGGAACGGGCGCAGAGCACAGATTGGCCGCGACGTAAAATGTTTGTGGTCGCTCTGCCGGATGGAGGGCGCAGGGGGGGGGGGACGCGAGGACTCATGTAATGGGCGCAGGATGAGAAAAGGGACAGCGTTTGGAGGGAGAAGGGCTCGGCAGAATGGTTTAGACAGCGACGATGAAGAGTCAGAGAGGGGGAGAAGTAAGGGGGACGGGAGGTTTCGATCAAATATCTCGTGTTCATCAGGAGGCCAGTTGGGGAGCAGAGATGAAATCTAGAAGCTTCCTAAAATGAAAGGAAGTTTGGTGATGTTAGAGAAGAATGAATAGAAGCTTTCAAGAAAGTGAAAAGAAAAGAGAACTTTCCTAAGGCCAAAAATGAGTTGTTAGAAGAGGACATCTGATGAGGGACCGTCGAATCGAGAAGGCAGTCTCCCAGACACCCAGCGGAACAATGCTAGCGGGCTGGCGGGAAGAGTTAAGCCGCGAACGAGCAGCGGAGGTCGAGTGGGATTTGAACGGAGACGAGACACAGAGACGGTGACGAGGACGAGGACATAACACGGGGACACGTGTCAAAGGTGAGAGCAGACGGGGAAGGGGGACGGGAAAGGAGTCGGAAAAAGTTCTGGACGAGGCGACGGGAAAGATGGTGGAGACGGCCACGGGGAAGGGGGAGAGGCGGGGAGTGGGTGGGGGTGAAATGGGCGTGGTGGAGGGGAGAGTGCGCGGCGAAGACGCAGCCAGGGAAGGGGTCTGGTGAGAGGTGGGAGCGGAGTCGGGGACGGTGATCGGGCCGGGCGCTGAAACGAAGTCGAAGGTCCGCTCGCGCTGCCCCCGCGCACGTGTCCCGGCACTGACACACGTTGGTGCACAGATAGTGCACGCACTGTCCTTAGCCGTCAGGATCAGTGCAACTGCGCCCTTGATGCATTTCCCATTTGGGGAGCTTATTTCCAATGCGACGTTTCTTCATGAAAGAATTTTTCAAAAAGAGAAATTATTCACTATTTGCCTTATAGTGCAAGATATTATTTTGCTGGTTTTAGATTCCATTTAACATAAGGAAACGCAAATTTTGAACACAATATTTGGCAGAATGAACTTAAAAACATATTGATACGAAAAGTAAAAAGCAAACGGAAATTGAGATACGTCACTGGAAATAAGCTCTTTATTTCGGCTGTAGCCCTGAGCGTCGGCCTTGCTCTCCAACCCGGTCCCTCCGTCTCATTCGCAACCCGCTCTCTCCGCTCCAATTGCTGGCTTGTTCGGTCCATGTTGGCTCATTAAACCCCTAGTTTATCATCTATACAAATTCTGCGGTTTATGAATCTTATTGTATATCATTCCGTTGAAGGCAGCAAAGCTGAGTTTTATTCTTTGCCCTTACGGAGTTGTTCAATCTTCTCTAACGCGACCAACCCCAAACAAAATGCAGCTTTTGTAAAGATAAACTTCAAGAGACAGTAAAAGGGACCTTCAGTGACAAAATGGAGGTAATTATAGAATCTGTATCTTAAAATACAGATCATCTGTATTTTGAAACTTTGAAATAGCCTCGATTCTTGCCCATGAGGTCCAGTCTTGTGAGTTGCTGGTTAAGAATCTTCATGGTGTCGGTATTTCTAATACGTGAACGCAACGGGATAATTACTAGCCCTTCAGATACAACGTACCTCACTATTTCAATTATATCACTTGTTTGTCATTTTTGTCTAGAAGAGATTTAACTTCGAAGACCTTTATAACGATGCTGAGATAAAAATAATGAAATGTCAAAAATTCTAAAGAAATTTATTCCGTCGTTTTTTTTATTTCATCTATTATTTTGAATTATTTAAATATTTAATACGACAGAATTTTATTATGATATTTATAATCGTAGTTTAATGCTTTTCTTAAATCTATATGAAATATGAAATTATCTTAAAACTGCGAAGTAAATGACGATGACAGACTCAGAAGTAGTAGCATTTGTTCAACTGCGAATGGAAAAATATGGACAACTAAAATATCCCGGATCCTGGTAGTTATTAAAATATTGAGATAACAGTTGGCAATTATTATTTGTTTGCCGATGAAGATGAGAAAATTAATTTATTTTGAAAAAAATATACACCTAAATTAAAACATGACAAAAACAGTTTTAAAATGTTTTTTTAAATTGCAACCGAGCTAATTTTTACAAGATATAAATCATACACAACTTGAATTAAATTCATTGAACACTGGTTTATTAACTTAAAAAATGTGAATACCACAGTTTCATGCCTCGACAATATTCATTGAGAGACATTTTTGTAAGATGATCATCATGGGGAATGACTGAAGTAATAGGAATATGATTGATTGATGGATTCATGAAGAAATAACGGAATAGATTGCCGAAATGACAGAAACGCTTCTCGTTAAAAGAGAATAATTAAAAATTCACGAAGAATTCAGGTCATATGATTTGGTCATGTATATAAAAAAAACTAATCGCGTCGACACTTCTGAATAAGCAATTTCATTCTCAGAGATTTTTACTTGGGGGATAATTTAGAAGATGAGAATTGCGGAAGTGTCAATCATCTGAATATTAAGGTTTTGAAATAGCATGGACTCTTGCTCATGAGGTCCTTGTGAGTTCTTGGTAAATAATTCTCACGATGTCGGTGCTTCTAATCCGTGAATGTGAGCGGATATTTGTACATAAAAACTCTCTTTCGGAGGTAAAACTCGAGCGCTCTATTGAAAAGAAAATCGCCGCAATCCTGCTTGATTTGCTTCAAAGAGAAAATCAAAATACGCTCTGGAAGTACCATGAATGCATTCGTGCTGTTGGAGACCTCTTTCAGCTTTCTCTCTACGATAACTTAAGCCTGGCGGAAGCTTACGAATAAAAGCACGGGGCTGAGTCAACGGCCTGGCCGGGCGAGCGACGCGACACATCGGTTCCCCGGACAGCACTTGTTTTTTTCGGCGACTGGTCGCACTATATTACCCCTGTAGTTATGTACTCTTACAATTTCCGGACCCCTTTGTCCCCCGCAAACGGAGGGGGCGGCGACGGTTGCATTAACCTTAGGCTCTGGTGATCGCATAGGACCACCCGCACCGCAAGTGTTCGTCGGCACTCTCGTCATTAGTGCCAAAGCGAGCGCGTGGGCAGGCGGTTACGCTTCGTGTCGCTCATATACTCTCCCAGGTGGGCGGCCCCCTACCCGTAGACAGCACGGAAGGAGCGGAGATGTGGTCTTGGACGCAAACCCACATGTAGAAGTCCTAGTGGGAAATAGTAATCCTCCGTTCGGAAATCTGATTTCCGGCGAAGCTGACGAGGTAAGTGCGTGTGTGCGGTGAGGGGACGGGTTGTGTGCTCCGAGCCGCTCGGCTCAGGGACCGGGTGGCCCTCGGGTTGCCCCGAGCATTGCGAGTGGCGCTCAATCGCGACTAAGGAACGAGCCTGGAAAGATCATGTTCTGAGCTGGCGGGGTGGACGCCCAACCCTAAATGAAGAGACGCACCTGAGAGCGTTGCGTGTCGGTGCATCCGGCTGCGAATCTGACAGAGTGCTACACGAGGGGGATGAGGATGAACTGAAAACACGGTGTCACCGCTCGGGGGTGAGTAAAATACCTCTTCAGATGAAACTAAAGAGTAGTTGGTCGGCTCGTTGTCCTTGATACTACCTCCATAACAGTTACCCATGGCCCACATGAATTCCACAACTGGAAATAGTTGTAGCTGCATGTCCTCTCTCCGCCCAAGGTTGCCATAACGGAGGCGCTGGGTCGCGCGGCGCCGCCTTCGCCCCCGCCCATTCACCGCCGCAGGGGCGGCCCCCCGGGCCGGGCAATATCCGTGCGGGCAGATGCAGGCAACATGGGGCGGCTTGCAGCGGCGCAGCAGGCGGGGTAAGGGCAAGGGGAGGGGGACGGAGAAGAGGGGGTGGGGCGGGGAGATCCGAGCGATCGCAGGGGTCGCGGGCTAAGCGGAGAGGGCTGGGCGGAACGGGTGAGGTGGCAGGGCGGGGTCGGCGGACGGAGTGGGAGGATCGGACGGAGTTGGGCTGGGCTGAGCGGGGCGAGGCGGATGAGGCGGAGCGGGTGGGGTGGAGGGGGTGAATGGGGCGGAGGGGGTGGATGGGGCGGAGCGGGGCATGGGGCGGAGCGGGTGGATGGGGCGGAGCGGTGGATGGGGTGGATGGGTGACGGGGTGGAGAGGGGGGTGGATGGGGCGGAGCGGTGGATGGGGCGGAGGGGGTGAATGGGGCGGAGGGGGTGGGATGGGGCGGAGCGGTGGATGGGGCGGAGCGGAGTGGATGCGGAGCGGGGTGGATGGGGCGGAGCGGGGTGGATGGGGGAGATGGGTTGATGGGGCGGAGCGGGGTGGATGGGGCGGAGCGGGGTGGATGGGGTGGATGGGGTGGATGGGGTGGAGAGGGGGTGGATGGGGCGGAGCGGGGTGATGGGGCGGAGGGGGTGAATGGGGGCGGAGGGGGTGGATGGGGCGGAGCGGGGTGGATGGGGCGGAGCGGAGTGGATGGGGCGGAGCGGGTGGATGGGCGGAGGGGGTGAATGGGGCGGAGGTGGATGGGGCGGAGCGGAGTGGATGGGGCGGAGCGGGAGTGGATGGGGCGGAGCGGGGTGGATGGGGCGGAGCGGGGTGGATGGGGTGGATGGGGGTGGAGAGGGGTGATGGGGCGGAGCGGGGTGGATGGGGCGGGGAGGGGGTAATGGGGCGGAGCGGGTGATGGGGCGTGAGCGGGAGTGGATGGGCGGAGCGGGGGTGGATGGGGCGGAGGGGTGGAATGGGGCGAGGGGGTGATGGGGCGGAGCGGGAGTGGATGGGGCGGAGCGGGAGTGGATGGGGCGGAGCGGGGTGGATGGGCGGAGCGGGGTGGATGGGGTGGATGGGGGTGGAGAGGGGTGATGGGGCGGAGCGGGGTGGAGTGGAAGTGAGGGGGTGAATGGGGCGGAGCGGGTGGATGGGGCGGGAGCGGAGTGGATGGGGCGGAGCGGGTGATGGGGCGGAGCGGTGGATGGGGTGGATGGGGTGGATGGGGTGGAGAGGGTGGATGGGGCGGAGCGGGGTGGATGGGGGCGGAGGGGTGAATGGGGTGAGGGGTGGATGGGGCGGAGCGGTGGATGGGGGCGGAGCGAGTGATGGGGCGGAGCGGGGTGGATGGGGCGGAGCGGGGTGGATGGGGTGGAGAGGGGTTGATGGGGCGGAGCGGGGATGGGGCGGAGCGGGATGGATGGGGCGGAGCAGGGTGGATAGGGCGGAGCGGGGTGGATGGGGCGGAGCGGGGTGGATGGGGCGGACGGGGCGGTGAGGAAGGAGCGAGGCGTGGCGCGGCGGGCCGTAATGCGTGGCCTGCGGGGGCTCCGCGCCGACCGGTCGGCCGCCCGCAGCGCCGCCTGGAGGCCGAAGTGCCTATGCTGCGCCGGGCCGCGGGCGGGCCTGTATTTTTACTCTCGGGCCTCTCTCCGTGCGGCCACAGGAGGTCGAAAGGTCAAGTCCACCGCACGCGACTCAGCCTCTGAGATGGCAGTGGAGCATCTTTATGTGACGAAAAGAGAGCAGACGGCTGCGGCGCAAACTGCTGTTCGCAAGGGTTGTGGGTTCAAATCTCATGTAAGGCATGCAGGTTTCCCCTTTGGGATAGACTCACTCGCAGGGAATGACAAATTACTATGCACTCCATATAACCAACAAAATTATAATTGTTCATGTGATAATTTCCCTACACATTTGAGTTCTATTCTTTGTTCTTTGTATTAACGTTTTTCATTCCTTTAACTTTCTTTTGATGTTCACATTTCTCTGGGCCTCTGTGTTCATACTTATATTTAAGGCATTTTCTTCTTTTTCTAAAACATTTAAATATCTTCGCACCATGCCAAATTTCTTGTCGGACTCTTCGACTAGAGTACATGCGTAGTTTGTTAATATGTAGAGTACAGTTCATTCTTTCTTCATGTGCGGTATTTTTGAATTAACATTTATTTGAAATAAAAATGACATTACATAAATAACATTCGTTTAATACTGTGTATAAACCTGGCAGTAAGAGATGCAATCGACCCTTCGAACTAACTAGAACGTTTAGCGAATTTTATGAACACTTACAAGTAACTTTTTCTTGTACTTCTAGTTTCCGTACATGCTAATGACATTATTCTTCCTTAAACGATTTCAGATATTTGTAAGGTTTATTTCACTGTGCATTACCCATAAATACGATCGCAGGACCGCTTCCTAAAATTATTTTTTAATGTAAAAAGAAGACGGATACATGGCACAAGAACTTGATACAGTCAGAATATTGATTTATTGGAATTTTAGGCTTGCGTTATAAAAAATAGAATAAACATTCCACGTGTTTGATTAATGCTAGCCATTCGCCGAGGGATGCATCTCTTGAAGTTTCTGCTTGAAAAAACAATAGTTACAAATGTAGACCTGACCCTTTAAAGCCCTTTGCTACAATGTTAAATGCAAACGTAGAAAGATGTAAATGGAGGTGGTCATGCACACGCGCTGCTTTGGCTCTCCGCCACCGGAAGCAGAGAAGCGCTGTCGCGCCACCGACAGTTGAACGTATGGTAGTATTAAATAGCAGCCTTCACACCAGGGTACTTAAAGCACAACTTAGCTGCCGAACCATCGAGTCGATGAAATCAGAGCCGTGACACCAGTTGATAAGTGCAGGTTTCTTGGCATTGAGGAGACAGATGGAAGTGAATAAGTAAGATTTCATAATAAATTGGTGGTGTTTGTCAGAACATAACTACAAAAGGCATTCAGGTGTAACTCTGACTGTACTACATCATTACATTTATAAACGGTTGGGAAATTAACTTGGTAACGTGCAAATAAGTACTTTAGATAACACAATCAAGAAACAGTACTGCAGGGTTAGTTTACAATACGTTTAAGAAAGTAATCGCGTGAAATATTGGAAGTTGATCAGAATCTGATTATGGAGTTACCATGTTCTGATCAAAAATCACAACAGTTTTTCATATGGAATGTGTACAGTCGCATATTGGTTTTAGTTCTAAGTAATTCAGATTAAATCAATAATAAAAGTTCGTCAAATGATTGCTGGGAATTTGAAAATGTTTGAAAAACTTTCCGCCATTCTTTTTGAAATCATAATTTTACATTACAGGAAATAACTTTTAGGAAATTATTCTTCTCGCAAAGTAATCATTCGAAAATTTCTATTAATTTTCGTTTTAGTTTTTTGCTGAGTAACACAAATGAAAAAATCTTTATCTTCTGTGACATACCGATATGTCACATGAAAATAAACTAACATTTATTTGTAGACTATATGGTGGAAAATGCATTAGGAAATATCACGAGAGGGCTTAGCAACGACTGTGAATAAACAATGTAGTTTTTGTTTTTGGTAAATGCATTAAGAGGTGGCTGGATGCCGAAAGTAGAAAATTTGGGATTGGGCGAAGAAGTTTAGACGATCGAAAGGTCAGCTACACCAAAATATAACGAACGTATGGATTGGCTGGGTGAGAGAAGGACGGTCAAATGTTATAAAAAAAAGAGGAAGGGAGTTTAATACGAAGTCTTCGAGGGGTGAATCATGCAGGAAGATTTGATTCTGACCGGCATCGCGTGTCTGAACTGATCGTAGGTTCGTGAGAGGGAGCGAGTGTAGTGCAGATAGTCAGTCGGGTTATCAGATCGTGAAATTTTAAGGACAGTAAATGATATTGCAGATATTGCATGTGGAAGTAATATTGATGCATAAATTGGGACTTTGTCGGGAGTGGTAATCGAGTTATAGATTTCGGGACTGTGTCATAGGACGTAATCGGGACTGATAATTTTGATAGTTTGAGACCAGTTGGATAGGGGCAGAAGAGGATTTCTTGGGACTTTGGACTACGGCAAGCTCGCAAGATATTTCGACTGAGAAGTCTACGAGGGACATCAACGAAGAATAGATAAGTTAACCGCGGTATAAAACTGTAAATTCAAAGATATCTTGATCCAAGGCACAACATAAAATCATTTTGTTAAATTCACTAAATTGTTTGCTAAATAGGTAACAATAAACTTTGTTAAATTTTGTTCTTCAGAAAAGAAAGTGATCTTTCATTTAGTCAATCCAAACAGTAATGAACTAGGAATAGAATCATTCTATTTCAGATTCCCAGCAGCGCTGTATAGTCTGCGGATCCTATAATCCATTATAAAGGTAATAAGGATTATAATATATCGTGACCCATTGACCCAGCAAGCCGGACGCTAAGATCTTTGCCAGAAATTAATGTAGAGAAATTTTGTATATCTCACTTCAGACTTTATGGCACAATTAACAGGAGAGACAAAACAGCTTAACTTTTTGGTGCCAGCAGAGCTTTAATGAAGACTCCATGAAAGAAGTGTTGGACGCTCTTTTTTACTATACTACTAACCAAATTAACATAACGTAACGGGTATAAACTCTCTTCTTCACCAGATACCAGAATGGAACTATTTATATTTTCTGATTGTTTTACTTTTATTATTAAGAATTTTAAAATTGATCTTTTAATATTTTATTATCTTCGTTAATTGTAATTTGTTATGCAGACGTTTCGATATAAATAATTTTACCTGTCGTTTTGGGATAAAACGAGATTAATGGCTTTTAAGGAGATGGAGTAACGCTATTTAATATTCCCACAAGATTCAAGATCGGACAACCAATGGCCACATTTCGTGAATCCGTGGTATCGTATTGCATTCTCCTTCGAACGTGTAAGATTAATTACACCCAAAAGCCTCGTACTTGTTACTTGGCCATCATTAATTATATTTTTTGGTCGCGAATGGGCCATCTACGGACAACGTGAATGTGCAGTTTTACATCGAGGCCCAGTCATATTTTTCTTGGGGTATGCACATGATTTCTTTGGGAGTGATCAGCATTTCTATGCTAAATCCATTTTTTTTACCCCAGGGGATACCTCGGGGGATGAGGTATGGACTTTATTATTATTATTATTATTATTATTATTATTATTATTATTATTATTATTATTATTATTATTATTATCACCATTGATGAAATTGACAATTAAAAACATAAAAAGACACACACGAACACAACCATACCCGAGGCGGGGCTTGAACCTGTAATCCTACTTTTTCCTGAGGAAAAGCACATGACTTTATTGAGAGAGATTAGCATTTCTATGCTGAGTACATTTTTACATCCCAGGGTTGTTAGCCCGGAGGGATGAGGTATAGAAATAATAATAATAATAATAATAATATAATTTTAGTTTAGATAGTAACATTTTAAATTCAAGCGAATGTGCGCTATAAAAATGTAGTCTGGGCCTTTCGAGTTGAGGCGCCCTCAATGCACCCTCAGCGGCAGTAAGAAGATCTCAGGAGCGCTTCTCTTTGGGCGTATGGGCGGAGGTCTGACGTATCTGGGAAGCGCTTCTCAGTAAAAGCGCGCGAAGGGGCGTTCATGAGCATTGTCTAGTCATTTCCTTGGAGCCACAGGAGCGGCTTGAACGAGGAAGAAAACGAGCTTCAAAGGTTGCCCGGGAGGATTAAACCGGGGATAAGGTTTCATCACTTCCCAGTAGGCCTATACCACAGTAGGCCTATACCACAACCCGGGTGGCAGATGATTACATGAAATGATTATGAAGAGCGAAAGTCGGAGCAATGCTGGGGACGCGGGAAAATCTCAAGAAAACTAGTCGCCAAATATCTTTGTCTACCACAACTCAACAACAACTGATCAGGTGATGTTGAAAATATAGGGCGTAAAAGCTGGGTAACAATCAACTTTTATTTGGAGGTGTTGTATTTTAATTTTATAATTGTCATTACGTGCAGTAAGTGGATACGACTTCACAAATGAAAACTGGAACACTTTGGAGGTCTCTAACTTCACAGCGGATACAATGGCGGACATTGTGTGGAATACAAAAGCTATCTGCTGCGCTATAAGGAGCATCTCAAAGCAAAGGGTTATACGAGTAAAAGGCTACAAAAAATTTCCTTTGTCTTTATCTTTCCTGAATGATTTTTTTCTCAACAAAGGTTTTAACACTTTTAATTAAGCAGTAATTGTATGTAAAACACACTATTATCATCTCATTACAGCGAAATGTTAATTACATAAAAGAAGCCAACACATTCGGGTATGAATTAATTAAATTATGAACGTGTGTGCTTTTCAACAGATCGTGATAATAGTATTTTATCCAAGCCATAGAACTCATAATTAGGCAAATACGAAGCTGGTTGATATGCCCAGAACAGTGAATTAACAGAGTGTTAATATAGGTTGAATGATCATTCAATTAATTTTAGTTTTTTTGAACATTCCTCACTCTCTGGATAATTTTCGGTGCTCAATACATTTGAAGGGCAACTGTATAAAAAGTAGTATTAACTGGTATACTATTCTATCAGTGGTGAAATGTACAACTGATTTTTTGATTCTGAAGTTTAAAAGAAACGGCGAAACATCAAAACAACAAATAAGTGAGTATTTCTAAAAGTGCTATATCTTCTTTCGGAGTGTTTGTTCTTTAAAATAGCGTAAGAACTACTATTTGTTTCGATTAAGAACAACCATGTATTATGATTGAAAATAAAAGCAATAAAATAAAAAGTGTGTTGACTATGCATTGGAGCTTCTATAGAACTGTTAGCTGAGAGCTGCTACATTCAAATGTACTTTTTTTAATTTACGCCTGAAATTCGTTTGCATTTGAATGTGTGAGAGGGAATACAACATTTGCGATAAACACGTTTCTTCCCAATTTTTTTCAAATTTCGTAACCATCATACTCATTCTTTAATAACAAATATTGTTTGAGTCCGAAATTGAAACTGAATATTTGGATTAAGAGCACGGAAGGATCCATCAAGTACGACCCTCGAAGATATTCAAAGCTTGAACTCATAACGCAAATACTTTTTAAAGCACTTGCAGCGTCAATCGTTAAGAAAGAAAATTTTATTTCTGGCTGATTCAAGACTAAAAAAACGACTATACAGTCAATATAATTTTTTTCAATCTCCGCAGAAAATATATTTTTTTATCTGTATGTAAGAGAGATACTGCAAACATTGTTTTTTTTGATATATCAAAATAAATCTCGTTATTCTTCAACAATTATAAAATTGTTGAATGTTTATGATGAAAACGTATGGATTAATTTTAAAGAACGATCATATAACTAGGTAGATGTATTACGCGAGTAAAACATGGAGCCGTTATTCTTCGGGCTTTCCTGTTGCGTTTTATGAAAAACTTAAAACCTTTAACGATGCCAGTTATTCCTTTCTTTATGAGTTTCGTGATATTCTAAACCGCAATAAAACGAGAAAACTGCACAATACAAAGCACCATAAAAGCTTTTCTCTGTCAGAAAAACTGAGGGTGCTATGTTGCCGACATAAGGGGAAGGAAACAGTGATATAGAGGAAACGGATTATTTTTTCTCCAGTGCGGTAATTCAAGGCGATAAAAGACGAGTAGTAAGTTTATATATTCTGTAGTCAGTCGCCTCGCAAAGTGTATCACAAGATGTTTTGCAAAGGGATAAGGAATAAATAAAATTATGATAAGCGATTCATTCAAGCTTCTTCTACCGCAGTATAAATTAATAACGATGGCATTTGCATTTAAATAATTCTCATCGCTCATTCAATGCATGTCACTTTATTGGAATAGTTTACTGGTTTCATCTCATGTGTCCGTGAACACCAGTTGCTTATAGTAACTGTGGGTATTCATAGAAATGCCTGCTAATAGCAAGCCGTTGTTCGAATATGCAGATACGGATTGTGGATTTGATAGTTAGCATATGGCTATTTCATTGTGTTCGTTTTTAGGAATGGACTTTTAGTATCAAATACCTATTTTCATAAATCACATAAATATCAGAAAATTGACGATGGACTGTCTATTGCACGAGCAATGCTGAATAATAATATTTTGTAATTTGTTGTCACTGAATATGACAGAGTGTTCTGTATGAATTATGCAACTAAAATTTATGGAATATAATTCCCAAACAATGCCGTGTGCTTTTTTGAGGGTTTATTTATATTTGAGATTATTCTGATTTGATATAGCACAGCTATTGACGGCCCACATGCGCGTGTTCGAACAGTGTATTTAGTTGTTAGAGAACTCTAACATGTTTGTGCAAAGAGAAATGAACAACCCATGAAACATTTTACGATTACATTTTACGATTTATCCCTAAGGGAACGTCAGAAATCAATTGTTAGATATCTTTGAAATCTTGTTTAACAGATGAGCACATCTGTAATAATCTGTAATAAATGTGAAAGGGTAATATTACAGATGAGGATATATGTTATATTACACTTTCACATTTCCCTTCTTTCTTATGTATGTTTTGCAATTCACTATTTCTCCCTTTTCATGACTCAAATGAAATCGCATTCCAAGTGGAACCTTGACTTGACATCACAGTTTACGCAGTTTTGTTGGGTTCTCCACTGTATTGCAGTACTCGAGTCTTTTTGGTTCATGTGAATGGGGTCGTACGGGCAAGGAAACTCAGCTCACTGTTCGTCTCAACGCTGGAAGTGGTGACAAGATGTGCGCGCCCATTGTTTGTGGTACTGATCGGTACATCGTGGATTTGATCGGAGGAAACTAGAAAACGACCAATCAGTACAGCCAACCTATTTCAAGTCTCATCCAAGCAGGGGTGCCGTCCAGCCTCTTTTTTGGTGTAAAAAATCCGTCGTCATCACGACTGGAACCCTTGACACGCTGGTTCACGAAGCTGCAGTTGCAAACTCGGAAATATATTTAGTTAAATCTGACTTAAGAGGTCACCAATGGTTCCGTCAAAAATTGACCGTTAATAGAGATTCCCGCTTAGTAAAGGATAAGAGGTTACTGGAGGCGTTAATAGAATCGAACAAGCACCCTAGATTTGAAGATACAATCCACATTCTACAGGAAACTCTACCGCAGGGTGGTGTGACAGAGTTACGAAATACCTTCGTATCGGACTCGCGTGATCGTGCTCCGCGAGTCCTTAACAGATTACCACAGAAAGGGCGTTCGATTGATTTTTTCGTGTTTCCGGGCGCGTCAACTGCTTTGGTCATTAGTCCCATTAGTGTAGTGCATGTTGTTGTTTTTCTTGAGAGATGGCGGTGATCTTCCCCCACTGGATGGCGAGATCCGGCGCCGACCTACCGTCGGCTAGTGGGGTTTCCACTAACCAGGACTCTCCCACCAGCGGGGCACCGCCCCGGCCGGGACAAGCTCAAAGATCCCGACCGGTCTCCCGGAATATGTGGTTGTGTAGTCCATGTTAGTGTGTCTGTGTAAGGGGAGAGGATAGGACAAGAAAGAGGAAGGACAGATCGCGCGCGGTCCGTGGCCCGTTTGGTAGGGTACTGCTCCGGAATTTGCTTGGCGTTGATCGGAGAAACCACGAAAAACTACCGATCAGAGTAGCCGGCCGCTAGAATTCTCCTCGAGACAGCGACTGAATCCGACCTGGATGAAAAGCTAGTATCGAAAATCCATGTCGCCGTCAGGACTCGAACATAGGACCTCCCGGTCAGAGGCGCTAAAGTGACACCAGTTGACGCACTGAGCTCCCGCTCCCGGTGAAAGGGCGTTCGAGTTAGCAAACCACACGAATGTCGTGAATAGGGGGAAACGGACGCGTCATTGTTTCTCCAACATATATTTATTAAAATCAACTTCTGTTACTTAATACGGAAAGGAACCCCTGTGTGATGAAAGACTGAATGTCATTATTCAAAGTAATCTGACATTGCGTTCCATCGTAGGAAGAGCAACAGTAATCTCCACCCTTTTCATCTTCTTGTTATATGCAGTTCTAAATCGTTTGAGGTGACCGCTTAATAAAGGTCAACCTACGAAATATGCCTGGCGGCTTAGTAGGTAGCCACTGAAAAGAGGGAAAATTGACAGTTATGGAAAAATCAATGGGTTGTACGAAAAAAATTGGAGGTGACCGCTTAATAAAGATGGCCGTTTGATCAAGTTCGACTTTACTCTCCCGGTAACTACTTTCGTACGAATCATACTCGTATAATATAAAATCGAACATCGTGAATCGCTGTCGTTTATCAATTGAGAATTAGGCAACCCGCCCCACATTTGAACGTTACGCGCCCGCGAGCCCCGGAGTTGAACAGGTAAAAATTCCCTTAATATTAGCCGAGGCACCGAGGAGAAGACGAACGAGAATAAGGAGAAGAACGAGGACAAGGTAAATAAAGAGCAGAAGGAGGAGGAAAAGGAGGAGCAGAGAGATGAGACGGCGAAGAAGGTAAAGGAGGAAAGGTGAGGTAGATGTGCATAAGAGAAGAGGGTGAATGAAAGATGAACGATAAGAAGAGCAAGAATCTGTCATAACCCACAACACTCAACTGATCATGAATCAACGAATCACTTTCTTATTTCTAGCGTATCCAGGTAGCTAGTCCCTGGGTCAGAGCGTAGGGTCAGACCACGGCAGAGGGGTGGGTGTGGCGGGCGGACCGCCTCGCCGCCGCCTCCGCAGACACATTCCAAGGGCGCCGCCCTTTTGAGCCCTTGGTCCTTTGTGGGTGCTGCGCGAGTGTCTCCGTGCCAGCCAAAGCGCGCACGCCGCTCCCGGCAAGGACACCTCCCTCCCTCCCTCTTTAAGACACGGAGCATGAGTGGCTGCATGCTCAGCCAAAGTATTTTTTCTCCCAGATATCCATGCCCTCGAAAAGCGTTAGTGTGGGTCCAAAATAAGACTCTCTTCGTTTATGGTCCATGGTTTATATACGAGTGGTCCATTTCCAAATGCGCCATTGTCTGTGCAGGTTAATTTTATAGAAAGTGACGAAAATGTTTTATGTGCACTTTGGCTAAGAAAACGTTAGTTAAACGTTTGTTCTTCGTTTATATTCAATCGTTAAATGTTACATTAAGCGGTTTTGCTTCATTTTCCTATTATTTTAGTTTAAAACAAGATTATTTTCTTGAAAAAGATGCATTTTGATTGAAGTGTTCAATTGCATTAAATACGGCTTTGTGTGTTGTAATTTTAAGACACATCTATTTGGCTAAAGAAAGATTAACTAAATGCAGAAATACCAATATCTCAATTTCTAAACATTTTGGACAAGTGCGCATTTGGAAATGGACCATCCATATTTTTATGTCTAATAGTTAATGAGGTACCATCGAGAAACCGAGTAGGTAAGTGTGAGAAGTAATAAGGACTCATTAATAACACGGATTTCTCAGAATTTGTACGTATTTAAAAAACCTTCAGTATAAAAGTAATCATTTCTTTATTGATGACCTTGGTTTTATGAATGATCCTTGGCTGTAACATAGTACCTAGATGAAGCCGGGATAACGAAGGATTATTGACTTCTAACAAGACGTTCAGCTCATTCGTTTGTAATATCATAAATATTCCGTCAGCCTGACTCTTACAAATCACAATGTCCTAGGAACTAAGAACCTTTGTGAACGGCTTTTAGGCTCTCTGCCAACCGGTCGCGGTGGTCTGTGTTGTACGTGGTCGCGATGGTCTGTGACTCAACAACGACCGAAAACATATTTTTGACATTATATTATTTATTTTTACTATAATTGAGGAATACGTGTCTTATTACTTACATCTGTTGCATACTTTGGAATATTCTCCATTTGTCATCCTGCATAGTTTTGCTATCCTGCCATTTGAGTAGGTAAAATCTCAAAAATGTGTTAGTTTTTTTTTTAAATTTTAAAGTTAACACAAATTATATTAATGATTATTGTACGATCATTGTCATGATTGAGTGTCATTTGGTGTACGTGAATTATGAACATAATAGAATAATGCGTACGTGTATAGTATGAAAGATCCAGCAAACATTCAATTCTTCCTGAGGCAAAGGGCTTCCCTCTTGTTTGGAGTCCGTGCGATAGAAGTGCGCTCAAAAGCAATTTGCTTGCGGCGCGAGAGTACTCAAGAGCTCTGGAGCAATTCAGCATCCGCGAGGTTCATTTGTTATTCCGCAGTCATTTGCGGAATGCGCCACCCCTTACTGTCGGTCTATTAAAACAGAGTAAATAAATCTGCACATTTTCTTGTTTAAAAAGGATCCTCATTGACATTAATTGAATGCTCGCAAGCTGCAGCGTTCGCAAATTATTATAATTTCAGTTTCGATTTCACACTCACCGTGTTGCGTGCGCCGTTCCAATTGGCGTGGCAATCGTAATTGCGTGGGGGCTTTGCCCACCGCTCGGCTCGGCGCGACAAACTGCAAACGCCAGTTTAACTCGTTCAACTTTCCAACGTTAAATTGGGCGCAGTTTCACGAGCGAGATTCAAGCAGCGTGGGAGACAATATGTTATACTTCTTCGAGTTAATTACATATAACAAAATATGAATAACCTATTTTTATATTTCGGCGAACACTACTACCTAACACGTTGATCCACCATTCAACATATTCGAGATATTTTCCGCCATTAATTAGATTAAATTTGTCAATATGCATAACAGGGGATACGTGAAAACCAGACTTGTCCTTACTTTCATAAATAAATATCTATTTAGAATTGAATTATCTACATAGTAAATATATTATTATGAGTCGAGGACTCTCCCAGTAGTTTCGGCTACTGGTTGGGGTTGATGACTGAACGTCGATAACTTTTGGCGAGCGTCCGTTGTGTTCGCCACCATTTGATAACATGGCGCAATCAAACTGCTGAGTGACGTCATTCGGCAGGTGGCTGACGCGCCGGAAACCAGCGTCCTACTAGTATGTGCGTACCATAAGGTAAGATGACTAGCTCGAGAGTAAGGAAGACACTTGTCTGCGTTCCTGCTACCTAGTGCGAGGTGTGGCAGACTCTAGATGAGGGAAAATATTTACTCTGAGAAGAATTGAGAATTGTGAAAAGATGTAGACAGATTTGTTATTACAGGCAAGACGCGTTTCGAAAGAAAAGTATTCGAAATTTTCTGTTGTCTCTTGCAAGGGAATCAATTGAGTGCCTCGTTTGAAGAATCCAAACCAAGATATTTGATTGTTTTGTAAAAGTAAACTGGCTAAGCAATTGAATGTTGACACTTTGTGTAGTAGAAACTCTTTTGATGGTAAAGATGTTTGTTGGGACTATATTATGAATCGCTTAAGGTAACTAAACTACTGTAAAAATTGAGGGATATAAATATGGGAAAATGCAACTATAATAACAATAAAATATTGATGTTAAAAATCTCTGATATTCAAGCAAGTGTTTAAAATGTAAGAGCTGGAAGGATTTTATTTTGTTTACGTATGAACATGCGAGGATTTATTAATATAAGTATTTTGGTGTCATGGCTTAATATTCTTGACTGACTAAAAGCTGTAAGTTTTCCATAGAACGTATTTTCAAAATTACAATGAATATTTATATTTTTTCTATTTAATATCTTCATCAATAACTAGACTTGTTGAAGTATTGAAAAGCTTTGTTGTACGTTCGCGGGGTGGGCGAGCTGGCATTTATTGTCAGCGATTTGTAAATCGCCTAGAAAGCATTTCGCAATGGAAAATCTTGAAAAATAAAAAATGAAGTCTGCCATCACACGTCGGCGTTAGAATATGATTTTCAACACTACTTCAAGAAAATATTATGACACCTGTTCTGGAAGTTCTCAATAACATTTCTTCACACTCTATTCGCACGCATGTAAACGCTTCCATTTGTCTTTGCTGCAAAATATGCCTGCTCTCGGAGAAAATGCTTATGGCACCGCCAAGGATTTTCGATACAGCACCGAGCGTCCACAAATAATACCGTCGGGGTATGCGCAATGCCTCCCACTTCAAGTCCGAAGCGATTCTCCTCTGTTCCGATCGTTGATTTAAACAACGCGTGAAACGGCATCTTCCCGAACATTGACTGGGTTTTCAATAATTTAGCGAGGCAATTCGGGCAGCTATTCGGATGGTGCTGCACTCTGCTAGCCACGTCGCGAAGCAGTTTAAAAATGTTACTGTTAGAAACAATGTTTTCTTCCCTCTGTAACGAAGATCTCGTTTTTTGACGGAAAGATAGACTCTCTACGTGAGCCACGTTTAAAATGCACACTCCTAGCTCGTTAATTTATGCCAAAGATAGCTGATAAGTGTGTTACTTGAGGTTAGGCGCCAAATTTTGAGTTATTTTCGGCGCTTATATGTTAACACGGCTCTTGCTGCAAAAATAAATATTGTAATAATATTAACCCATAATTGACTTACATAATATTCCTTAATTTTTCCGGAAGCGCGTCTCCATCTAAGAGATTTCTGTCTAAAACAATTGAGTGGGCAAGGTCTGGGCGCGAGGAAGAGCGCGCTGGCAGGGAGCTGCCGCTAACGCGAAGTGGCACATCCGCTTGCGCTCTCCTCAGAGGCGCTCCCGGCCGCCCCCGCCCCGCCCCCTCCCGCGCTTCCGCTTCCGATGTTCCTACTTTTGCTTCTGGAAAGTAATGTAGGCCAGCGTCGCCGGCACCGGCGAGGCGAGACGGGGCGGGGTGGGGCGGGACGGGACGGGGCGGGGCGGGGAGAGGCGGGGAGGGGAGGGCGGGGCGAGGGAGGCGTGGTGAGGCGGGGCGAGGCGGGGCGATGCGGGGCGAGGCGGGCGAGGCGGGCGAGGCGGGGCGAGGCGGGGCGAGGCGGGGCGAAAGTGGGGCGAGGCGGGTCGAGGCGGGTCGAGGCGGGTCGAGGCGGGTCGAGGCGGGGCGAGGCGGGGCGAGGCGGGGCGTTCGCGGGGTGGCGCCCGCGCGGGATCCCAGGCCGGGGGAGGAAAACTCAGAAAGGAAGACAAAGGACTTGAAGGAGGAGTTTGCTGGCGCTGGGACCGGTTGTGGTGGAAGCGCGGGAGAGGGGCGGGGCGAGGAAGCGGGGAGGTGGCGGTGGGAAAATGGAAAAAGGTGGGAAGGTGCAAGAACAAGTGCAACTCGTCTCGGAAATAATGGACACGGAGTGGAGGAGTGGTTGCAAATAAGCGTAAAAATATTGTGGTGGTAATGTAGGACGGGTAGGGATACCAGAGAAAAAAATTCTGCAAGTAGAGAAGAAGGAAGCAGTGCGGTTAGATACTGGTCTAGAAAAACCAGAACCAGAAGTGCACAATGGAATTTTCACTGATAAATGAATGAATAGAGAGTGTAAGTTCATAGCGTGAGGGCGCAGATGAAAGATTCTTAGAGTAATGAGATAAAGGCAATAATGACACATCGATTAAAGAGACTACGAACGAAAAAACGAAATACAGTCTAATACATAATGTTTAAAATATATACGGTAGGATAATGCAAGGCATGTATAAGAACAGCACGCAAGGTCATTGTTCAGGACGATGTAGTCACAGAACGAAAGACGCAAGTGAAAGTGGGGGTAATGTGAACAGAAAGGAGTTCAAGGTGGCGAAGACGAGGGTGCGTGGGCGAAACTGCTCTCCACCCCTCCTTTCACGAGGGAAGCGCGAGGGGGCTGAAGCTCGGAACGAGGGGTTGGAGGGGGGAGCAGGGGGGGGAGCCACTGTCGAGTCGGGGAAGGCTGATCTGTGTTCCTCCCTCCCCTGCCCCGGCGTCGCAGTTATTTCTTCTCTCGCGTCTCCAGAAGACCCACAGCTATTCTCGGCGGCTGAGGATACAAATTATGCGTTATTTTGTGGCCGGCGCTCCGCCCGCGCCTCCGCCATTATTTCTGCACAGCGAAGCAAGCGGCAGACTATGAGCCTTTGGCACCGGCGCACGGTGGCTTGAAAGGCGCGGAAAGTGGACTTTTTCTTTTTCGAAACTGCCCAGAACACATGATTCAAGCACGAATTAAAAGAAAAATGCTTTGTTTATCGTATTGTAATTTCATATTTGGCCAGTATTGCGTAGAAGGAGTGAGGATAGGACAAGGAAGAGGAAGAAAAGATCGCGCGCAGTTCGTGGCCCGATTGTTAGGGTACATCTCCAGCATTCGCCTGGAGTTGATCGGAACGCTAGAATTCTCCTCCAGACAGCAGCTCAATTCGACCTGACATCCTGAAGATTATTTATTGCTTCAGGTAGCGTCAATTTTTTCGTCGTTGGTTCCGAAACAATAGTGCATGTTTTACGGGTATCTCGGGCAGTGGCGGAGTTTCTCTTCCACAGAAATGTGAGATGTAGTGCCGACCTACACATTGGATAGCGATGTTTTTCATACTCGCGTATTTCCCCCAGCGGAGTATCGCCCCAGTCGAGTCAAACTCCCAAGCTCCCAACTGGTCTCCTGACGTGTGTTGTAGTGAACTACATGTAAGTTTAACTGTGTGCAGGGAAGAGGGGAAGAAAAGGAGGAGAATGAGGATGAGGAAAGGAAGCACATGCGCGATCCGTCGGCTTTCGCCTGACATTGATGGAAGAGACCAGGGAAAACTGCCGATCAGAGTAGCCGTCCGCTCGAGCCAATGATTGAATTTGGACCAGCAATCCAGCTATTATCAAAATTCTGCCACCGATGGGACTGGAAGGGACATCTTCGTCAACGAATCTATGAAGGGATCGCTGTTGCTGCTGAGCTGAGCTGTCACAACCGGTTTTTCTTATGAAATATTATATTTTTCCCATTAAGAAACTATTTAGTTCGGAATGTCGTAGTTCAAGAGTTAAAGAAATATTCAGAATTAGTTTGAAACTAAATTAAAATGGATTGTAAGTTAATATATTTTGATTGAGTCCTCCAACCTTCTGTTCGCTTTTCACTCATTCCGCCCAATGAGAGACGCGCGCCTGTTGGCAAATGGGGCGTGGGCGGTAGGCAACACACTCATCAGATCATCTGCCAGGTCCTGTCTTCCGGGGTCACAAAAATCGACGTTTACTTTCGCGATAATTAAGTGCAAATAGGAAAATTTAATTGAATGGGAGGATTTTGTTAGTTTTTTAATATTTTCCTCGCTTCACAAATTCCGCGAGGATTCGGAGTGATCCCTGGTAGTTCTGCGGGCGTTTCCATTTTGGAGTTTACGGGCGTCTCAGAGGGAACCGGAACTCATTAAAAGGGAAGAAGAAGAAGAAGCAAATGGCGCAGAAATAAAATAAAGAATATTCAAGTGTCTTTTCAAAGATGCGTAATTGTTCAAAGCGTTGCTGGTCGTTCACCACACAATGGCTTCTTTATAAGACATTAAACGAAGGAAAGATCATGCAAGGATTTACAATTAATCAACTAACAGTTATTTGTTTTTAAGAAACAAGTACGTTTCATCTTATTTTAAATGTGCCTTTTGTTTGCTCACGATTCTATTATAAATATATCCTGGATCCTTAGTAATATTTGTAATCGTTAAATGCTTGGCAATTCTTTCATTCCAAATATTTTATTATAGCATATTAATAGGTGGTGTAACACAGTAGTATATTTTTACAGTTAGAGACCTATCTTATTTTATCGATTACAATATGCAGACGAAAGTGACAAAGTTTAAAAGAAATTTCAAAATATTTCAGGAAAAGCTCGAATTTAATAATCTTTCATTGTTTAATGAAATTGTTAAGGAGACTAAGACTAAGGCCTGCAGCGATTAACATAATTTAAATTAGCTGTGAAATAAATTGTGAACAGTGCATTTAAGTTTTTATTATTTTCATGCAGTTAAATATTCCTGTTTCCCCCCAGTTTTACAATGTTTAAGAGACACTCTAGCCACAGAATGTTTTGAAAGCAACTTTAACTCCCTACAAAGTTAAAGTTGTGGAAAGAACGCAATTCAAAATTAAATTATAACATCTTGACTAAATAATGAATCAAATAATTATCGTTTAGAGTATATTTTTTATTACGCTTGACTCTCACTTTAATATTACAGTTTCGAAAGTTATGTAAGTAGATCTAAGACAACCAAATTTACTACAAATAGCCCAGAACCTCAAAAATTGCAATACACTGCTATACGAATACAATGCACTGCTGCTAATACAATAATATATTGCAAAACACTGCTATCTTCTGACGACTCTTAAAGTCATTTGTCTTTCTTACTTATTTACACGAACATGAAAGAAAGATTTAAATGATTAATTTTAATAATGCGTTTTCCATAATTTACATTTCTTCGTTATGTATAGTACAATTTAGATCCTTGATATACAATTAATACTTGTTAATTCACTAGAGAATAAATCCTTTGTCAAGAACGAAATCACTAATGGTTAAGATACCTCTAACGAATAAGACAAAACTAAAATATAAAAAATTGTTTACTTAAGTAAAGTGCATATGCATATAAAACCACTGTTAAAATCTCAGATGTGCTGTATGTCCTTGTTTATTGCGTGTGCTCTTGAATTCCCCATTTTTACCCAGGATCTCTCACGCATCACGTTGTCAAGTGAAACAAGTGGCGTTGTCATTCCAAATTGAGAAGAGAAGTCGAAACTTGGGACGTGCGAATTAAGTTGCAGTTTTTGCTGAAAATAGCGACGCCTCTGTTTATTTCCTGTCGAGCTGTCACCTTCCATTCTTCGTTCATTAAGGGGGAAGTTTTTGAGCCGGCCTTTTCGGACCGATGCGGGCTCATGGCTGAAGAGAGGTCCCGGAAGAACATTAATTACCTTCTCACTCAGCGACAAAAAGCAGATCGCCCTCAACCCGGCTCTCCTCTCCTCCGTGGCCGGCGTTCCCAGCACAAAGGCCTGCGAGCGCACGCGACGGAACAAGGGCCCTGGAATTATAAGAGTCGGCCAATGGAACTGTGCTTTACGTTGCTATCTCTTCCGAAGTTCGTGACAAATCGGAGATTAATGATGGGCGTTCAGACAGAGAATATTGAACATTTTTTCGGCTTGCTTCAAGTCAGTCATTGTGTGAATGAAAAAAAATCATGAAATAATTCAGTCCAAAGATTCCTAGCAACATAAAAAATGTATAATTTAAATGTAATAATGTATAATGCAAAGTACACTATTCCGTTCTCTGAATTTATCTCAAGGATAATATTCCAGTTACAAATTCTAACTAAAGAAAACAAGAACTGATCACTTAGAACCATAATATACACAATCATCTATTTATATTATTTCTCAAATTCAAAATTTAACTCGATACATTAAAAAAATGTGGCTTCCTTCCCATCTCCAAAAGCAAGTTTCTCCATCAATAACGTCCTGGAACAAAATTATCTCAGTTGTATTGTTTAACAAATCCAAAGAGCACATTACACATTGACAATATACTTGTACAATGTAAATCTATTATTTTACCATCTCTAGCCTATCTTGCCCAGATTGGGGAAATGCCACGAACAACACTATTAACAAACTCAAAAAAAAAAAAATCAGAATAATGTCTTGCGTAGAATATTGAAAGCTCTCTGGCCTATTCCAAACAAATACATTACGAACTAATTATGGAATCTATTTCAGATTTGTTCTAAATATTTTTTAACGTTTTTATAACGTAATTTCCAACTGTGTATTTCTATCCTACGTAATTAACTGCTGTGTCACTTTACATCTTGGTCGAACTGCAAAACCTACACGTCGAACAAAATCACAATTTACAGATTACTATAGGCCACTATAAAGTTACTTATTTCGTATACTATTTTTAAATTTATTCTGATATTTGTTTATTTAAATGTTTAAAATTTTCCGTACAAATATATTATAAAAATAATGCATATTATTTTTTAAAATTTTGTCGAGGGGAGAGAAGTTTCTCAAATTGCTTTTCGATGACTGAAATGTAAAATTTGTGTTTGCAAAAATGTATTTGTGTGTAATGTAAATATAATATGTACAACACCTTATTCTCTATTTTTTACAAATACGAAGAATTCTATTTATTATCACTAGTCTAATGACATATTCATATCCCGAGAGACTCGTTTATAACAATCAAAGGAATAAAAAATGTGATTGAGGGGTTGGGAGTGGTTGTGCGCTTTCGCAATGCTGTCAATAAAGAAGCTATGTGCGCGAGAAATCAATGACTTAAATGCATTAGTGGAGAAAATGTGCAGTCTAAAATCCGACTAATGGATTTTCAATTCAACCAAACATGGTAAAATGAAATTTTCTCCTTTAAATGGAGATATATAGTAGCCGTAATAAATATATAATACAGAATGTTCCCACAGTTTTAACTATTTCTTCTTTTTAACTAATGTCCCTACAGTTTTAACTTGAGTTCAATATTATTATTAATTATTCAAGTTGATGCAATGCAATTAAGAAGAAATCTAAACATTATTTAAATGTACGTGCTATTGATTATTCAACAATATTGTTTTCTCACAAATCCGCTGAACATCGCTCCGCTTTTCTCACTCTCCTTGCGCGGCGTTAGCGTGTGGCCAATTCGAGAAATGCTTGAAAACAATTTCGTGGATTGGAAAGAGGGTTGTTCGTATTATTTAATTTAAAGTTTTACAACATCAATACTTTATAATTATTATTTGATAGTAATTCACATATTTGATAATGTACGTATTGTTACGACGCCGCTTCCTTGCTCTGGATGTGATTGACGCCGGCCCGGGCGTAGCTCAATCGATTAATTGGATGATGGAAGGAAGTTGTGAGAATGGTCTTAATCAAATTGAAGTTGTGCTAGATAAATAAATGTGGGCTTTATTTCTGACAGGTGTCAGAGAAGTTACATTGAGAATTTGAAGTTGAATTGGTCCTGCCTAATGAGCTCATAAAAAAAAGATAAGATTAAATTAAATAAAATTAATTTACAAAGGGAGTCCTTATTCCTAATTACAATAGCCACTGCGCGGCAACGCTTACATGCGAGAAGTTTTGTACTTAATTTTTTCTTATTTGAAAGTTCAAAACGCTTGAAGAGCAACCCGTGCGTAGTTTTACTTTGCCTGGTGGCGAGAGAAACCAGCGCTCCAGCGGCGGGATTCCCTCGGGTCGGTGACCTCAACAGCTGGCGGCGGCAGGCTCGTTGAAGGTCGGCTTTTGGCGGCCGGGACCGCGGCACAGGCGGCGGTCGCAGGGTGGGCGACGTCAGGCCGCGTCTGCTAGAGGAAGCCCGTATTGTCGGGGCCGTCTCCACCTCTTGATGACGATTAGCGGCGACTCCGCATCAGGTATCGGTTGGCAGCGGCACCGTAAGATGACGAAATAATCATGGGCCGTTTTGCGCACCGTGGCGCGATGATCGCGCATCAAAACACCGACAATCTCGGCGGAACAGCCTGAAGCCTAAATAGCACTCTTCACTATGCGCGAGCCTCGTGAGAAGCTCCCTGACCGAAAATTAGGTCAGAAGTGTGTGCGCGAGCCTCGTGCGAAGCTCCCTGCCCGACAATTAGATCAGAAGTCCCTGTTGGGTTTTGGCTCCGTACGTGTGTGCCCTTTGGTTCCCCCTCCCCAAATTACATACTGACTCTTGAAATTACTCCTTCCCCCGTCATTTGTGCTCTGATTGGCCTAAACCTATGGCGTCGTAGCTAATACTTCACCAATCAGATGTCACGATTTCCTAAAACTTTCCGTAACTTGGACTTTTTCCCTCTCACTCTATCTCCAGGCGTGTGCACTTATGCAATAGACGTTTTCATAACACTCCTTTCAACAAACAAAGTTAATAAATGGGCCTGTACTTCCCAGTCGGGGGTTCACCTGCGGGGAATTTTCCGCTCCGAAAACAGTGAGGCATTCATAAGAAGGGGGGCCTCGTGGACGCGCAGCTGTGGGTCGTAAATCCCTTTAGGGACGGGCGATTTCGGAGGGGACCCTTTCAGCGGCGGTCGCGGGGCGGAGGGGCGGTGGCGGGCGCCGGCGTGTCCTGACACGCAGTTCTCTGGTTCACAAATACTTTTCCTCTGGTACATCATAATAAAAAATAATAATAAGATCGTGCCGCCACAGTATCTCATCATGGAAATTAATACATCTCCAAATAGGATGAGGGAAAAGAAGCCGCTCCTACCCCAAAGTTACGACTATGATTTTAGAAAAATCCATACATTTAACTCACCCACTGTCACGGATACCTATGTATTTTTCGTGCTTTTACATGGTAGATCTTCTCTAGAAAATCTCCACTGTTGGAATCTTGCAATAACCGCCATTCTCCAATCCTCACGTGGCTGCTGCTACTGACATCTAATACACATAATAATACTTAGTTATTCGAATTCCTAAGACTAATGATTCAATCGATCATTTTGTGGATTTATTTTTAGAGACTGGAACTATCATATCATGAAGATCAAATTAAATGTCACTGAAATGATAGCGAACTCTACGGTTTAGTATTCGAACAAACAGTTGAGAGTTGACAAAAGCAGCTTCGTGATTTCAAAGTACATTTGACTTTTGACGTGTGTTTCAGCAGATAAATGAAGCAACTTGTTTGACTCCTCATTTCGATAATGTGTTTTCTGAGTCAGATGATTACAGACAAATAAATGGAAATGAGTACAATTTTACCATGCCCAAGTGCAAAATTCTGATTTAAAATTAATATTTGAATTAAAATTTGCACATCTTAGTCATATTTTAACGTTTTCTAAAGCTAATATGTTCACTTTGCGAAGATTGTTTAACTGGTAAATACATTTTCTGATAGAGTATACTCGTGGGGATAGACAGTGGTGGTTTCAAATGTTTTAAAATTCAATTATGTGAGTTTGGTGACGTATCATTTCCTGTATGAAACGATGCACTAAAATATTTCAGGTGATGATGACATTACCAATTTAAGATCTGACCATTTATTTGTGAGAACTCACAACGAGCACTTTTTCATAACTCCTGTAATCTAAATACTCCTAAAAGCTTTTGCAGCCAGAAATAAATATTTCCTAAATTCTCGTGTGTTGCATAATAAACCAGAGTCCACAGCCGGGCGCCCTGCCCTTTGCTTTCACAAAGCTTCTCCATCTCTTTTTTCATTTCCCCCATCTCAGAGAACTTATGTCGGAAAGCGGAGCTCCGTGATGTCCGCGACATCTGTCTCGTCATCCTCGTCACGAGCCCTTGCTTCTACCGAAGCGCCGAGCAGATGACGGTTGAGCGGGTCCCGCTGACGCCAATCCGTGACATTCTTCGACAATGCGGCCAGTAGTGCTCTGGCACCCGATAGCTCTAAAGGCGATAACGCAGTACATGGTTGACGGCTGACAATCCAGATTCAAGGGTTATTGTGAGGCTCTTCTTGGACTCTCGTAGATTACATGACCAGAGTCGGTCTTGTGTAAAAATACGAATTTTACATTTGTTGGGGATTTGAATCGGCACATATATTGCGCTGCATACCTTTTCCTTGAAACAAATACTGTGTTGTCTACTTTGCTTTTAAGATTAATATTGATCTTCTCAGATGTCTCATTCTATCGCAACCCCATGATCTGTCAGATAATCATCACTTTTCTCAGTCTTAGATGCTTCTTAACATGAAGTGTAAATTCCTTTACAATTTAAAATCTTTAAAAAAATCCTATTGTGCTTTTTTCTCGTATTACAGAAATAGATGGTATTTTTTTAAAAAAATAAGTGGAAACCAAAATTGTAATTCAACAATATACAAGGAAAATTAATTTTATAATACAATTGATTTGTATCGTCTCGCCTTGGTGAATCATTTCACGAAATATCAGAAAGAGGGGAAGGAGAGATTACGCACCCGATTCGCCTCCATTCATTGTATTTACATGTTGATACTGAACCTCCAGCATAATCCGTCATATTTCCGTTTGTGGGGCAGCTAACGTTTGTCACACAATTGAGCTTCCAATTTTGGTTGCAACAAAGGGTTGCTCTTCTATTCAGAGGCTCAAGATGGTCTTCATGCTCACTCAGCCAGCTATTGAAGGAGAACAATGATGCCGGAGGAGGCTACTCAAAGCATAATGCTGGTCTCAACAGCAAATACAACTCTCAGCATCACGGCGAAAATTCTGTGAAATATTTTGACCCTTGAGCTTTACATTCTAAATAAATAAAGTACATTCAACAGCTATTTTGACGCGTAGTAATAACAATTTAGATATTTTCAAATGTTTCTAATATTTATTCGTTTCTCTGTTGCTCCCAACCGTGAGTACAAGGAACCTAAGGTTTCAGTCTTATAAAAGGTGTGAATCATCATTTTATTAGTGGTGTGGTTCTCTTACCGCTCATCTATCTAAACACTCCGTTATTCAACGTCATTTATCTATCATTTACGGAACATCATAATTATCATCCACACCTCATGATTTCCCTATCATTTTTCATACAAAAAAGGCAAAGGTAAACCATTCCACGATTACGTGCTCAGGCAGTGAAATAACAATGTGTTTTTAAATGACGATTTTCGTGATATGGCTAGTGGAAAATATAAAATTGTCAGCCTTCTCCCTTTCCTAGCTCGTAGATGAGGAAGGCACACGTCACTCAAATATTTCACGCTCCTTTCCATTACACATTATTCTGTAAAAAAATCTGCGTTTATCTTGAGAGTCGTTCCCCACCAAAGCTTAGAAACTAGTGGTACTAAAGCAGCACGTATATTCTCGGAAGACTACATCAAAATTTTGAACTTTTGTAAATTTCTAAAAAAGTAGCGTTTTCAACGAAAATGAGACCTGCACTATTTTCCTAAACGTCCTTCACACTATCAAACAAAAATATTTAATCAAAACCGGTGGTGCCCTTTTTTTGAAAGTTTGGAAAATAACGTTTGTAACGTACCTCCAAATATTAAAATATGGCTTTCAAATTCTAGAGACCGTGACGTCAGTCAGATCGATTAGGGGATATCAGTTTTAAAGAAAAACGGCTGAACGGTTTAGCCGCTAGCGTTGTTCACAGACGGACAATGGACGGTCAGACATTTTGTCGTCATTTGAGTTTTAGGTATCAAGGACACACCAAACATGGATTCTGGCTACACCACGTGTTAGAGGATTTTCCCCCTAAATTTAGGAACTCGGGTTTATCCACTTTTACGATACCAGGGTCCTGTAATAAGAGTTTTTTTGCCGTTATTTCGCGCAGCATAACATAACTTTCTCCCCACTCCGAAGCGAGAGAGTAATAACCGAGCGAGAATGAATGCTTGCGGGGGCGCGACCCGGGTCACAGCGTCCGCTGGGGGCGCACCGGCTGCCGTGAGCGGCGCGCCGCTAATCGCGCGGGCATCGCCCCGGGCGGCACCTACCGCCCACGGGCGATAAAGGAGGCTCCGACAAGCGCGGGCGCACATAAAGCGCCGGGGCGATGCATCGCCCTCCGATCCGAGCGGCTGAGATTGGGCGGCGCGGCGCTCATATCATGCAGTATAAATCAGGGCCGAAACCGCCCCTCGATCGATGGTGAAATATCGGCGGAGGGCGAGGTGAGCGCATCACTCCCACCCCAGGGGCCGAGGCGGGCGCGCCGCGCAACATTGAGACGAGAAATTGAAATCGTGAGGGTGCAGATTGCGTTATGAATATTGGGTGTGCACAGCCCGCGGTGGGGTGGGAGGTAAGGTATTCGGGAGCCTCGGGGATCCGCAAGGGCTGTTGGAGACGTGGAAATCTTGCAGCGTCACTGACCTGGGTACGGGTGGGTCTACAGGAGTGTAGACCCTCTGTAGGGTCTGAAGGTGTCTTGCCGGAGTTTCAGAAGACCCGGGGGGAGGAAGGGTCGTCTGTGGAATCTTTAAGCTCCATAGGACGTCAGAGGTGTACACCCTCTGTAAGGTCTGAAAGGGTCTTCCAGGAGTTTCAGAAGTCGGGAGAGGGACGGCCGAGGAATATTTAAGCTCTTGGGTAAGGTTGGGAAGTCAGATGGACTACATCTTCTGTAGGGTCTGAATGTATCTTGCAAGAGTTTGAGAAGATCGGAGGGGGTCTGTGGGATGTTAGTGGTCCTGAAGAATCAGTGAGGGTTCTAGCGAACTTCGTGAATATGCATAGTGAGAACCTTTGGAATCTACGAGTGTCTTTGGGTTCTTAAGGTGTTCCGAGGAAATCTAAACAGGGTCTCAAAGAACCTGAGGAATTCTCAAAGTCTTGTAGGGACCTACATTTATTAGAAGACGTTTGAGGAAGTCTAAGGAAACCTTTGGGTCCTCTTGGTACTTGAGAGGTCAATCGAACCCTTCCAAAGTTTCTTCTGTAAACGTGGGGTCTTCGGGGTCCTACGAAGGTCATTAGTACCCGCAGGAGCTTTTGAATGCCTACAGGGCCTCTCCAGACGAGGTCTGCGAGAGAGGCTGAGGCAGGCTGCAGGCTCCCTGCGGGGTCTGCAGGGAGCGCAAGTGGCTTCAGTATGGTTGGACGCCCGATGGTTTGAAGCCATTGAATGCCTGCAGGCCCTTGTATTTCGAGGCTGAGGCAGGCTGCGGGGTCTGCTGGGTTCTCAAGTGGCGTGAGGGCGATTGGGCGTCCCGTGGCTGACGTGAGGCGCGCGATGCCGAGGACACGAGATCCATCCGACGCTTCCCGGAAATCCCTGGCTCCGGAGGCGCGGCCCCCGGAGGGCGCTTATCTCCGACAGCACCTCCCGGCGCGGCGGCGGCGAGGAGCAGGCGGGGAGGGGGAAAATAACAGGTGGCGACGGACGACAAACGGGGGAATAAGGAATGGCGGAGAGGACTGTGTGATGGTGTATGGCTAGGGAAACGAACGTTGAGAGGGAGTGTCCATGAGGGTAACAGCAGTGGTGGTGGAACAATGGGAGGTTGTTGCTGATTGTGGTGGTTGTGATGGTGGTAAGGGTGGTTGTGGTGAGGGTGAGGGTGGCAGTGCTGAGAGAGGTGAGAGTGAGGGTGGCGGTGTAGGTGTTAGTGTGGACAATTACGGTGGTGATGAGGTAGGTGGAAGATGGACAGGATACTGCTAGCAAAAACCTGCTCAAATATCAAAAAGAAAAGAGGAAAAACGCTGCATAAGAATAAATCAGTATAATAGTGACCATGAAGGACACAAAAAGTAACTCTAACACTAAGGAACAAGTTTTTACCTCCAGGAAGGTAGAATGCGTGATATACTCAATTGTATACGTAAACTACGAATAACATAATAAAAACGTCATATCACGTAACAGTTTTTAAATATACCGCATATTTATACTGTATTTTGCTATTAATGCAAATATATTTCAATTGCCCTGTAAGATATACAGAATCAACTCGCATAAAATCTATTTAAAAGTAAAATATTTGTTTAGTTCATTTATGCCACTTGCATGAGATATCAACAAAATTAGGCTTTCGTGTTGTTTTTTTTACCTTGTGAATTCGAAGATTGCCGTCTTCATTCTCGCGTCTGGTAGTCGCGCTCAATTACGAGTAGGTCTTAGTGTTTATAGTAGGTCTTAGTGAATGTTTTGAAAAGAAGTCACGTGCACCCTCATATTTCCTACTGCGCATCAGTCACCGAAAGGAACTATTTTAGCCCCTTACCTTATCGCAAGTTTACAAGTATTCAACTGTTGGGGTGGCACATTCTGAGACAGTGGCTGTCATGCGGAACTGTACCGGCAAGTTCATGTCTAGTTTGCGTGTGCCTCAAATACATTAATATACTATACTCCTGTAGTTTTCATAAAGTGAAATTCTCCACATGATCTGTAAAATTGAGTGAGTTCGATAAAATGCAAATTGTCATTTTACATCGAAAGTGTGCAATCCGATAACTTCTGTTACGTTTATGGAAGATTTACACCAAAATTTCAAAGAAAAAAAATACTCGTATATGAAATTACAAAACTTGCGTATTATGTATACTTTGGCTGTCGTGTTTGTGACAAGGACAAGCCATGGTCTGCTCGCCAGTGTTAGGTCACCTGTACAACGGTTGTGGGTGTATGGGAAACTCAAACCATTGTCATTCGCTCTACCAATGTTGTGGAAAATACCAATAAACCATTTTAATGTCTGCATATTATTGCACGAATATGCGTATTCCATTTTTAATTTGTTCTTACCTCATATGAAGCTTGCTCAAAAAATGTTGTAGTAATATAACCGGAGTGAATATGTAAAAATTAGTATAGGATTTTTTAAAATTCAAATAATGATTTTTTTTATATTTTGTACTTTGCGTAATAGATAATTTTATAATGGGTTTCGAAATCCGCGTGATTGTTTCCTTTGAAATCACCTACTTACATCCTGGAAGTATGAAAAAAATTTGTTCTATAGTGTAATTAAAGTTTTATTTGCAAGAAAGAAAAACATAATAAAACTATAAATATTTTCAAAAAGTCATAATTTAAGCAATCAGGACGAAGCTAATCAGTTTCAATGAACGAGAGATATTGAAAACGGAAATCTAATTGTAAAATAAAATAGGTACTCAGTGCAATCACAAAAATCATTGAAACTACAGCACGCAAACTCCTACAGTCACCAAAAATTGTTTACTCTGCTTTTTACAAAGTTTACAATATTGTATAATTTTAAGCAATGCCTAAAAATTCCATTTCTTGAGATTTTATATTGTGTTATTTACTTTAATTTTTAAAAAATATTATTTTACTATTAATATAAAGTTAATTGTTGTATTATAATTAATTACCCCGCTCTTGAACCAACTGGTTGCATACTGGAGCGCAATATAAGGCAACTTTCTCAAAGTTCTCACTCTCACTTGGGAGAATATCCATTGTTTCTCGCCATTGCAGAACCCCTTTGGGAACATTCCAGGCCAACTCCGCTTCCCGAAATACTCTGCAATGTCGCCGCCAGGCCTGGCGAGGCGGTGGCGGGCGCGGTGGCGATGGCGGGGGTGGCGGCGTGGGCGAAGAGAATGCCGCAATGTAGAGGGGGCGTGCTGGGTGGGATGGGGTGGGGTGAGGTGAGCAGAGGGAGGACGGTTCGAGGGGAAGCGGTGCGGGGTAGACCGACACGGGCTGGACGGGGATAATGGGGCGATACAAGGCAAGAGTCATCGGGTCGGGAAGAGGGTATTTTTTTCAGAAACAGCTAAAGGAAGGTAATAACTGGACTGGAACACCAATGGAATACGTTCTGTGTTGAGTAATGATTCAGAAAGTGTTAATGGTAGGTAGTGCTAATGATAAGTACAGAAAGAGTTAATATTAAAGTTATTTGGTTTATATGAACTTCCCTAATTTGATATGGCTAATTTGACCCGCTTCTCTCACCCATTTCCAAGTCAACGGCGGAGCTCCGGCCTTCCGCATCCATTGACATAAAACATCCTCGAGTCCAGTCAAAGCAAAATTTTTAACGTATTTTGTATACAAAATTACGGAGACGGTTTGTCTTGATTAACTTCTCTCACGTAACTACTGTAAAGTATCTCTACTTAATTAAATACGCGCGTTCT
The DNA here is from genome assembly GCA_011170035.1 of Teleogryllus occipitalis. Lineage (NCBI taxonomy): Eukaryota > Metazoa > Arthropoda > Insecta > Orthoptera > Gryllidae > Teleogryllus > Teleogryllus occipitalis. The sequence continues at coordinate 134,810 of BLKR01009194.1, forward strand.
ACCCGCTTTTCCTTGTACTTTCTTGTACTCAGCTGTTTGTCAAAAAATGCTCACAACCAGGGGCGATGGTGCGGGTAGGGCAGGACAAGCAGGACGGGCGAGAAGGGTAGGGAGGAGAGGAAGGGCTGGGGGAAGAGGACCAGGGGAACCGGGGGAGCGTCTGATGCAGGGAAGAGTCTCCCGGCGCAAAGGGGAGCTAGTGGGCGAGGCGAGTCGGGTGAGTGAGTGGTAAAAGGAAGCGGGCAAGGCGAGTCAGGCAGAAAAAGTCGCAGAGTCCGAAATGAGTAGGGCGAGACAAGCTGGGGGAGACGAGCAGGGCGAGAAGGGGTGGAGCGAAACGAGCAAGATGAGAGGGCCGCGTCGGGGGTGTCGAGCCCGGCGAGTTGGGCGGGGCGGGACAGAAGGGTTTGATGAAGGAGACATGTGGCGAAAGGCCTGATATGCAAGACGGGGCAAAGATGAGCGGAGCAAGAAGGGCGAGTTTTTGGGGGGTAGAATGCGCGGAGTGAGACGGGCAGTGCGAGGAGAGGGTGGGGAGGGGCTATACGGTGAGAGAGAGTCAAACGGTGAGGAGGAGAAACAAGTGGGGTTGGGCGGGTTTGGGCGGGTTTGGGCGGGGCTGGGCGGGGCTGGGCGGGGCTGGGCGGGGCTGGGCGGGGCTGGGCTGGGCGGGGTGGGCGGGGCTGGGCGGGGCTGGGCGGGGCTGAGCGGGGCTGGGCGGGGCTGGGCGGGGCTGGGCGGGGCTGGGCGGGGCGGGGCGGGGCTGGGCGTGGCGGGACAGGGTTGGGCGGAGCTAGACGGGGCGGTGCGAGGCTGGGGCGCGTGGCAAGACGGTGGTGAGGGGCGAAGGTCGTGGAGGCCAGAGAGGAGGGGCGGGGTGCCGCGGGCGGGGCGGCTGTCAAAGTGCCGCCGATCGCAGCGCGGCCGCCGCGGGTATTTGTCCGCGTGGGGCGGTGCCCCGAGCAATTTACTATGCAGATGAGGCGCAGCCATCAACAGCCCTCCGTGTTGCCCGGCTGCTCTCCACCCGCAGTGCCGGCGGCCGCTGTTGTTGCAGTGCAGCGACACGAGGCCTATTTGCGGCGGCCGGCCAGAGGCTTTAAAGAGATACCCCTCAGTGCGTTAAGCAACAGCGCACGTGCTGCCTTCAATCTGGAAGACCGCCGACATTCATAGTTGAACTTGCCATTACATGTAGATAGCCTTTGGACTTTATAAGACCACTTAACTAGCACGACAATAATTTTGTTACGGATGAGTACCGCTTTGTGAAGTAATGAAATACAAATTATCTGGAATGATCTCGAGTCTTATAATAGCGCAAGTACTTTTATAAATATTTAAGAGCTCCACTACTCATGTAAATTCATCATTTTTCTCAGATAAAATAATTTTTAATAAGGAAATTATTTTAACTAATATATTTCATTCCCGTCAGTTTTCGTAGTAATAATATCAAATGAAATAAAAATGAACCCTCATTTATCAAACATATTATAATGAAGCTGGTGTTGTATTTGCTAAGATATCAATCTTAAATCATTAATAATTTGTATCATGATTTCTCAACTCAACCTCGCCGTCAATTTACCATTAATACACATTAATGTTGGCAGCTGGGAGCATAGAATCGCTGGGTTTAAATAGAATTGTTTTCCACGTTTTTAAATGTAGATAAAAAGACATATAATTTCGAATATGTTTAATTGGAATCTTGTGTATTCACAAGATTCTTACTTAATTCTTTCTGTTTCATTTCTATCGTTTTATGCTATCTTTTTGTTTTACTAATATCAATACATTTTTTCTTTATTTTCGGACCTTGCAACCTTTCCTTCGCGTCTTCAGTACTTTTCTTCTGTAGCTCTTCCTCAGTTACGTCGGAAATGACTAATCCACTACCATTTGCAGAGCGTGTTTGCTCCTTAACGGCCTGCTATTTTGCTGCCTTTTTAAGTTCATTAGTTGTGTTTTCTGGCCAACTTACATTTAGAAGCAACGTAAGTAGTTATTAACAAACACTGAAAGATTATTTAATAAGCAGATAATGGCTAACATCGCCAAGCAAAATTTTACTTCCCTTTCTTTGGCCCGGAAATAGAAGCATTAACGATAATACGAGCGTCTTGAGTCAATTTAGGCTGTTAAGAAATAATGAGAGTGAATGTTCACATCTGCACAAAGAAAAATACTGAAGATAAAAGTTCATGTTTTTGTGAAATCAGTAGTTAGTTGGTTCATTAGAAGTAATAATAAATGATTACTGACTTATTAAGGACTCCCTTCTTTAGTAAAAAAGAACAAAAATAGTTTGCACGTTGTTATTGCATAAATACTGATCTATATTACACGAGTACATTTATCAATGAAGTATCTTCTGAATATGGCTTAGTGATGGAACAATGGAGGGATATCTACTCACACAAATTACAAATATAGTTTCCATGAAATCTTTTTTATTTGCTAATAAGCTATCACGTTTTGAAGACTCACAACAAACATTTTAATGCACGTTAAAACGCGAGTGTACCTCTCAGCATTTTCTGGTTTTAGAAACTTTGGCAATGATAACCCATTCTATTTAGTTACTTTCTGCTTAGAAATATTACAAACCTTACCAAATTTTTATTTGTTCTAGTTTTTTGTTGAAGTCATATACAAACTTAGTTCTTGTGTTCACATATTCAAACATTAAAAGTTTCAGATGAATATTTCGGGTGCCTTGACACTAACTTTTTTATTCCAAATGTGCAATATTTCCTTACTGGTTTAAAAAATTGCCTTTAATACCTTTTCGGAACGTTTTACTAGTATTTTCACCAAACACAACTTCAAATGTCTCTGAATTCCGACTGAAGTCTTCATTAATTTTCAATAACTCATCAACAGTTTCAAATGTCTCTAAATGCTTCAGACGTTTATCTTAGTTTCTATAATTGATGTCGCATTGATTGAAAGACTGTTCCCTAGCATGAAAAGTATGTTACAATGTTTTGTCTAGTGCCATTGACAATCATTCTCTGAAAAGCATGAATATACAACTCATATTTTATCCTCTACCTGAATCTGAAAATAATTGTTTGTTTGAGACCACGGGACCCTCACACGACATAGAGAAATAAAATGCTTTTTTCCGCGCAGAAGGAAAACATACTGTATTTAATGTAATAAGAGTGTGAAATAGATCACGCCTCATGCATCTCATTCAATTAAGTTTCTAAGCGTAGTATACATACACTTCAATTAAAATTAATTTTGAAAAATTCCATTTGAAATACAAATGTTTACTCTTTTTTCAGATCCGCTGTAACAGTAATAAAGTGAGTAAGTAACATTTTTCTCATATTATCTGCGTGACGATAAACCCCCAGACTTCAACAATTTTACGAGGGTTCAGAAAATCACTCACACACTTTAAATATTACTTTACTGATATTATTTTTCTTTCGAGTACATATGTATATACAACGTATGATACGTAGTACAGAGAAAGCTAGGTAATATTGCGGAAACTAGATTTCGACTCTTCAACGGAAATACCCGTTTTCGGGTCCCCTGATACACTAAAAGTGTATTTTTTGCTGATACATTATTGCTTATTATTACCTTCCATACGTAACTCCATGTTCAATGCACATTTGACAAACTCATTAATTTCCATATCCTAGAAATTGAAAATAGGTACTGGCACAGATTAAAATTAGAATCCCTTCACATTCACAACAACCTAAAAAAAACATAATAATACTAGTCTTAACCAGCAAATCTCTGAACTTTCGTCACCTCTGCTAAAATTAGCACAATGTGTACACCCCTAACTCCACCCACCTCCGACCGACCGCGCCCTCCTCACACCAGGCCCAACGGCCGCGCCTCTCGACCCTTCGGCCGCGCCCTACCCTGCCCCGCCCCCACACTTGCCCGACCGCCGCCCTGCCTTCTTAAGCGAGCCGCTATTTCAAAAATCCGCAGAACTTCGTTTTCCGCCCAGCAGCTACAAGGTACGACCGATCCAGTTTGCTTACGCAGCTGCACACTTCTTTTATATATTAATTTGTAGACAATTTGGTTTAATGTATAATTATGTCTATTAATGTATTTCCAGCTTTGACGATGATCGCTACGCGATCGAAAAAATCTTAAGCAAAATAGAAACTTGATACCAGACAACCTCTGTTTATTTAATTTGAATTAATAAGGTATCTACATCACCAACAGTCTAATTAATTAATTCAATGCATAACTTTACTTCCAGAAGATTGCCCGTCGTTCACTTCAATTCAGATTCATGTATTTGGCCACATTAAGATTTTTGACAGACAGAATATTACAAAGATCCTATTATTAATTTATTAACACATTGAAATAAATTAAATATACTCAAACAAACTCGGTCGAGGAACCTGAAAAGCAAATATCTTTCTATCTTGCTACTTCATTGCTAGAATTGGCTCAATGAAAAATCATATATTCATTTCACAAAAACATGGAAATTTATTGAACAATTTAAAACAATTTTGGTATTGTATAACTTTACCCAATATAAAATTAAACGTTTGTCATGACCGTTCCAACCTTATGTCTTCGCGCGCTTTTGGACCATCTTTATCCATCTCCGACGCCGCCGTCCTCAGGTCCAGACACCATCTTCTTTCTTCTTCTCTCGGAAGCACACTTCAATCACCGTTCATCAGATCAATAAACTATTTGCTGCTAACATTCCAGTCCAATCACTGACAACTTCGCCCAAGTCCTCAATGTCCCTCCAACTCGTTCACATGAAATATTTTAAGCTCCACTGTCACACTTAGAGTTCCAATTTTGATGTTCTCTCAATATCCATTCCCTAGTAGATGCTTACAAGTCCCCAAAGAAAAAAAACTCCTAAAATTAATTGGAGCACGATCCGTTCATGAGCACGGCATCAGTCAGAATGAATGTCTCTCGTATTCTTTCAGCCCTGCAAAGCTCGGTTCATAATTTCGATTGTTTATTTGCAGATAACATTTGATGTACTTTCGTACCTAGCCAATCTCTAAATTTCTTGCAAAACGAACTAGCTGTCTTCACGACTGTCACTGCTTTTTCGGCCAATCCCAGAATTCTATATAGAATTAACTAGCCGTCTCCGCGATTGTCACTGCATGAATATGTTGACCTTGATGACGGCTCGCTTACCGTTGCTATGCTAGCATATTCACATAATTTATCCCCTTTAATTGACGCCATTTATAATAAATGTTGTACAATATTCAGTGACATATTGGTATGTCACAATATATACAGAATTTGTCTGGAAATTACATAGCGACGTTTCGGGGAACACATTTCCCCTCATCCTCAGGCACGACTGTGTAACAAAGAAATTATGAAATAATTACTGTACAATATTATAAAAAAATACTCCGAAGAAATAAGAACAAAAAGAAAAAACATTTATAGCACTCGATATAGTAAACACATAAAGATTCACCAATTTAAAACAAAAGATAAAAAAGAAACCAAAGTAATAGAACATTCTCAACAGGGCGTACCAAACGTGCGTTCGCACGCCTTGTTGAGAATATGTCACATTACTTTGGTTTGTTTTCTGTGAAAATGAGCTCCAAAAAACGCATTTTCGGAAACGCTCAATTATTTTCTCAAAAACAGCTCCAAATTTTTTCTTTAACCTTTTTGAATTCGATAGTGCTAAATGACCTGAATAACATGATTTAATTACCATTTTGATGTATTTTTTCAAACTTTCACAAATATATTTTTTTAGATATCTTGTGTTGTTTATATTTATATTAGGAACGTTTTTTGTATATTATTGCTTTTGTGAATACAAGTGCTTCAAATTATATCCAATGAAGTTACTCGAAAACTCAAATTGTGCTTATTGATAAATGCTCAAACGAACGTTTCTCAAAATACGACTTCAAATTCAACGAATATGACAATGGAAAAGGTGGAGGTTTTACTTTTCTATAATATTTTTAAAGTCGCATATCAATTCTACTGCTAGGAGGCCGAAAAATTGAAAAAATGGGGAATCAAATATGTTACTGTCTAGAAAAACAATAAAACAGTTTCGATTTTCACTGAAAAAATATCAATTGCTTGAATGTGTTATGCTACTCTCATACTGCGCGTATCGACTACATTCTCACACTCAATAGTTCTTTACGTACGACACAGCTGACGCTATGGGATGTCGAGGCTCCAAGGAAGAGGCCACCCGCTAGTTGTTCACGTACCGCGTGATGAAACGGCAACTATTTTGATATTTTCGATACGAAAAGAACTGTTGCACTGTGTAATCGTATATTTTATTTTATATAATTGCAGTTTTCGTCAAGACTGTTTTTGTTAAAATATTTAGTTTTTTGTACTCCAAGTATTATACGATAATATTTAATTTTTTGTTCTGTAGCAGTGGGCGTACTGCTTTTTAATAAATAATTTTGTGTGGTTTTGTGTGGCAGCATTTTTGCTGATGCAGGCTACTTACTACTTTAACCCCTCTCCCTTCTTATTATCTAATTGTTTAGCGGATATTGAATATTGTACAATGACGACTGATGTCTTTTATTCGATACTGCTATCGCATTCCTGTCATAAATGCATTTGATCTACGAATAAATACAGCTGTTTCACTCCCAAATATATTAAACATTTTATGATTAATAAATTTAAGATACTTCCTTTAAACTTGAATAATTAAAATTCAGTAAAAAAAAGTGTTGAACGACTGTGCAGTTACTAGCAAAACTAAGAATGAATGACAGAAAAAATAATTTTCAATAATTATCCAGTCTTAAACAAAAGGGTATGGGTTTGAATGTGTTGTACATTTTCTTGTTCTCTCGTAATTTGTTTTAAGGTCTCAAAGAACTCGAGCAAAGTTTCCAAATTTTGTGTATTGAGGTATATTACTACAAATGAAACTATGTATCGACAATTTATTTTGATTTCCAGATCACCGAAAAGTAGTAGTGTCTTCAGATTTTTTTATACACCGAATACATTTTGATTTTTAAAAAGATTGCACACTACAATAACTTGTCTGTAACGTTTTAGGGACGTTCATAATTTTTTTTCATTAAATATTTCAAAAGACGGAAAAAATAGTAGATCGCACAAATAATTACTGGAATACATTCGGAATAAACGTGTGAGATGTAATATCGTCGGGATTCGTTCAAAATATCTCGACGGGTTCGCTAGGCAACGGAGAAAAGAACAAAAGGCGCCGGAGCAGAGAGAAACAGCCTCTCGCTGGAAGAAGGCAGGACGCGAAGAAAGAACAGCGACGAGCTGCTAGTCTTCGTTACGGGTAATTAACTCGCTGGCTGCGCCAAGGGAATAAGGATAAGGGGAGAAGGACGGCGACGTTAGAACGCTGACAAAGTGGGAGGGAATACGAAACGCCCCCCCCCCCCCGACGAAGAAACTGACTCTCACATCCAGGAAATAAAAGAGGTCTTCATATACACACAAAAAATCGAGTGTAAATTGGGGATTACAGTTTATGAAAATGTGCTAATTTTGTAAATTAATTGCACAGAGTAAAATACCATATCGAAATACATATTATACATCAGCTTAATTTTTTCGGTTCAGTAGCAGCCGGCTCGCAGTGGACCTGAAGAGAGACGAATGAAATAAACCAGCGAGCGATTCTCTGATGTGAATTTAAATCGAAATGTACACAAAATGTGTTTTGATGCTACTGAGCATACATTGTACATTGTCGCCACAGAGCATAAAAACAGCAAACGAGTTCATTCAGCATGATCAATAATCTATAAATAAAACAAACCGTTCGCAAACAATGGGAGAATCGACCCCGAAAAAACGTACATTGCAGAAGATTAACAATAAAAGAATCTTGAAATATGAGCTCGATGTTGATAACATGAAATATTGAAATGTATCGGATTTAAATTCGATACACTAGCTTACATTTAAATAATTCGGAGTTTTATTGATTTTTAAGATTAATAGAGTGACTTTAATGATGTATAAAAATAAGATAATAGTGTAAATATAAAGAAAAATGTATTTTGTAATTACAAAAGTAATTGATTGATTTAATTAGTTAACGTTTCTTACCGTCGTTAAGAAAATATTTTAAGATTGCGCTATATTATTCCGTGCATGTGCGATCTGATGACGGAAATTCAGAAAAATACTTGTCATGTCGCCATGACAAAACAAAACTACATTTCAGCTTTTAATCAAAATGATAAATGAAAATCGTTATGTCCGGGAAATCTGTATTAGTATTCTTTATGCCACTTTGCATTATAACACGAACATCATGTATCGGTGATTATTAATGTAAATAGCTGTAATAGTCGAAAATGCACAAGGTCCAATACATCTCTTCTGCGTGTGGTCTAAATCGTCGACACGTTGGTCTTATGTTCATAGTTTTGCGTGGAACATCACATAGAAGCAACATTTGGCGAGTATTATTAAACGAAAGTTAGTTCAATGCAGAAAAGTATATTTTATTTACATTTAAAAACATGCAGTCAATTCGTTTGTTCACTCATTCCGACATATGTTCCGGAAACTGTTAGCAACAATAGTCGTAAACTGGCACTTGTACTAGGAACAATTTAAAGGAAAGAACCTTCAATAGCAAAAGTAAAGAAGATAATGTGAAATCTTTAGAGCGGGAGGGGGGGGGGGCGAAAACAAGCGACGAAAGAGCAGGCCCCTCCGCCAGCGCCCTCCTGGGAGGTAAACAAGGCCTACTGGACTCATGCGCCATCGAATCGTCCCCGCACGCGCCAGCGGCGCCGTTGTGAGTGCAAACAGGGAGATAACTTTGCCGCGTCCTCTTCTCTGCCTCTCTCAGCGGCGGACTCTTTGCGGTTCCAAGATACGTTAATTTTTAACTCTCATTCACAAGATTTGCGTATAATGTGTAAACGTAATATTATATTACCTTTATAAATTTCGCTCTTCTGTTCAGTCGCGAACAGAAATAATTTGAATTATCTCGCCATCACAAGTATTGAATTATTTCAAAATTCTTGAATCTCTTATTGTGCAGAAATCTCTGCATTAAGTCAGTGAATTAAGTCAGGGTAACAACAAAACGAAAGTATAACTATTGTTAGAAATAAAAGAATTTCATTAGCATTTTTGGCGTATAAGAAAAATAGTTATCTTGGAAAAAAATAAGAAAAAGAATCAGAGTCTCAAGACACGATAATAAAGAAAAGAAAGGATTTATGACATTTTTACTTCCCTTCAATAAATTACTTATTATTATATCTCGAATATTAATCCAATAACATTTGTTATTGGAAAATGTTGCAAAGAAAGTAAAAAACGTTTTTAACGTTAAATATTTGCAAGGCGTTTGAATAAACTATTTAGATGTAACGGAAGTTTTAGAATAGTGTTGAATGCAATATGATAATTAGAGAAAACTATTAAAAGAACTAAGAAACTGATGTTGTACTCGTATTTAAATGTTTAATTTTTCTTATAATAAAATTCTAAATTTTATCTTTCGTTTTCACACTTTAATCTATTGTACTTCAAAAGATAGTTTAGTGATAAAGATAGACAATAAAGATAGTAAAGCGTTTCGGCGAAATCAGTACATTTATAAATTAATTTACACAACTCATGCATAACTCTGTGTTCTCTCAATAAATATTTGCACTTCTAAATTGAATTATTTTTTAACGTTTACTGTAAACACGGTAATTTTGAACTCAAATATTTCCCACATAATATTTAATTAACTGAAACCTCTACTTTATTTGGGTTTTATGGTCAGAGTGACGCAAAAAATACAAATTATATGATTTTGCTGTGTAATCGAGTGAAAGAAATATATCAAACCTTTCTAAAATCATTTTCATAAATATATCTCTACCCATAACCTTTCTCCAGTCATTAGCATTGTAGAATATTGAGTATCGCCCATTATGTGAATCTATGCAACACACAGCCAGACGTTGTTCGAGTACCTGGCATTGCTGGTACATCTTGGGTTCGAGTTGATGCTCGGGCATTTAAACATCACAACCATCTATAAAACAGCCCTGCCCGTTCGGCCCCCGTCGGCATCGCCCTGCCTCGCAACGATGTACTGCACTGGGAGAGTTTAGTAACTTTTGAGGTAAGAAACGGGCTCGCGGACCCGCTATATTTTTCTCCCTTTCTCAAAAGGTTTTTGCCCTGTGTTTGATTGGTTCAAAAGTTCTTGTGAAACAAACTCCCAAGTAATCCGACATAATACTTATATGCCCAGATAGAATAATGTAATAATATCCAGATATATCCAGTTTTAGAAATGACGAGGTGAAGTAATAAGTTGAAATTATAAGTATAACGGCGTTTACGTATTTATATATCCCAATCATCTACAGAACAAGAATAGAAATGAATAATATCTATAGTGTAAAATGGAAATAATAATTATCGCGACCCAATCGCGATCTTGCCTGCGCCAATGCAACGCAATCCCTAATGCATAAGCATATTCTAGACCTCTGTCTTCTGCGGAGAAGAACCGACCGGGGTCTCCGCTGGCGAACGTTTTGACTAAAACCGAGAAAGCGTCTGCCAAGCTTGTTGGTATTTCGAATTTCAGAAGACCATTTAAATACACACGGGGAGCCATCTGTTGCCATCAGCCGGGTGGAGATCGGCTCCCAGTAATTACATTCACCAATTAACAACAATTAATTTTTAATTTAAAAAAATAAAAGTGTTAATAGAAAAATTTAACAAGTGTCAATGATAAATAAAAATAATAAAAAAGAAGTAGAAATAATGTGTTCAAAACTCAACGAGTCAGGAGACTGATATCTAGCAAAATCTTTTAATATCATGTGAACATGAACATGTAGGAATTGTTTTCATTAATTCAAAGGTAGAAGTTATAAAGTTGTTTGTGAGGGCGTGTCTACATTTAATTACTCAAACCTTCCAAGATCATTCATTTGAATACCAAATTGAAAAGTATTGGAATATTGTGAATACTAACGAAAAATATTCAATAACATAATTCTCAAAAAATTTGGTTGCGGAGGATATAGTGAATGCCACTGATTTCAAAACATCGATACGTTTTTTGAGATCGTACATTTTTTAGGGCATTAAATTTTCTGTTGCCAAAGTTTGAGAATATTTACATGTGGCAATTATAGAGCCCCGTTTATTTTTTTATTGGCTTTCTAAGTTTTCGAATGTTTTTTCTGGATAAGACTCAACCAATCACCACTCACCCGGATTAGCAGCAATTCCTGCAACTAGTGAAAAGTTTCGACATTTTTCATTGACGCTTACCGACTTTTTCGCTCACGAGAAATCTCATCCTATCTTTGTGTATGGCTTGGGATACCTTTTAAGGACAGAGCTGTCTGTACATGATATAACCTCAGTTCCTTCAAGATTCAAAAGGGAGTCCTCAATAGAATTTCCGTGTCGCGAGTGATAGTGTCGCGAGTAAAATAAATCCGTAGTCGTCATACCGGATGGTCATGTGCAATCAAGAGTACGAAGAAAAGGTAGTTTCCTTACACGTGAGTGCTAGTGTAAATTATAGAGTTAGAATAAAAATGTGAATCATTTTAATTATTAATTGTTTATACTAATTACTTTTAAATTGATTTTTTAATGTTTCCTGTGTTTTCCATATTTTAGCCACAATAAAAGCCTTTTCTGCATGCCTAAGTAAAAATAAACGCCTTTGTGCTTGCATATTTTTGTCAAAGTAAATGTCTGAACTTCCGGGATGAAGTCATTATAGAACGCCTTGACATTTTCGGGCTGACCGATGACATAAAACGAGAGTAAAGGAAGGCGAGTGCTACGCTGTTAGAATACTTCCAAACAAACACGAAAAGGGGTACGGTAATAATTCATTGAGTCGTTCTCAACAAAGTATTTCTGGTTAGAAGCATTTATCAATTTTGAAACCGAGACAATTAAACACTACTGTGTTCGTAGGGGTAGATCAAGTACTTCATTGTAAGTAGAGCAATGAGATCAAAATGTGTATCATGGATACTTTTAACTGGAACTATTGCGAGCACTTTTTTTTATTGTTAATCTCCTTTTCTCAGAAACTCTCATCCACAAATAAGGAACATTCGTATTATCTCATGCTAAAGGACGAAATGTGATAGAGAAATGCGTAAAGTTTCCAAGAACACTGAAAAATGTTAATCCGTAATGTTGTGTTTATATTTAAATATTATCATTACTTTCATTCTCGGTATTGTGTATCATTGTAAATTAATAATCAAATAATGGTTGAGATACTCTTGGACGATATCTGTATTCAGAGATATTGTACGAAAAATCTTGGCAACATTGCGTTGAAACTGAAAACGAAAAAAAGCACCCCTGTGTTCGTGTGGGGTCTGCAAGTTATGTGTCGTTTTATTCTAGTATTTTTTTCACACTTTCTTTGTGAAGTTTACGATCGGTGGGCCCAACATCTCGAATGGAATCATTGACTACGTTGGATATAAATTCTGGGGAATGTTTTGGGAATGTGGGTTTGTCACACGAGTTTTATTACTACGTATTTTGATTCTGTTCAATGAATTATATTTTTCATGTGAACGTCCTTGTGTCAGAGATTTGAAGTATGTAATAGAGATATATTCCGCAGGTCGTTAATATCCTATACTCTCCTACAAACTCTATTCATTCGATTACGGATAAAAATAGATTTGTGTCAATTCAAATAGATGTACCCATTGCCTGCTGAAAGAGACGCATAGCAATGTAACCGACTAAATACGCGCAATTCACTTGTAGGAAACTAAGTATAAAAAATGTGAAAAATATTTTACTTGCTTCGTTACCTCTTCCAGTGACTTCATCCGATTCTCTTTTTGCCACATTGTCTCGTCTCCTTCATTACTATGACACACCACCCCCACCCGAGCCCTCTTTCGTCCCATCGTCCCCATTGGTTGGGCGGCCCCCTCGGGGCGAAGTCCTCATCACAGCGGCAGCCCCCCGCCGGCAGTCGTCGCCGCGCGCTTAATCAATTGCCAGTCACGGACAGCGGGGGCGCGCGCGAGTTATGGCCGAGGTGGATTTGTGAGAGAGTTAAGCCGCGCGAAAACACCGAACGAAGTGTCAAATACAGGAGTCTAATTTTAAAAGTAAATTTTGGCAAGTTTCGCGCCTGCGCCTGCGCCGGCGAGGCGAGAGGAGTTGTTCGGCGGCGAAGTTGGGAAGTATTTTTAGCCGGCGGCGGCTCGGCGCTTGAGGCGGCGGCTGATCCGGAGGAAGAAGGAGAATGAAAAGATGGCAGGGCTGTTCGGATGAAAGGAAATTGGGGGCCAGAAGCAACGGGAACGAGGAATACGGCAATAAACGGGTCAGGGCGCGATAATTCCGTAAGCGAGCGATGGAGACTCCTGATGCGGATGAAGCAGCAGAGGCCAAGGATTTTGCTTAGTAGTGAGAAGGCCTAGGGAAGGGGAGCGGAAGCCGCGAGGAGAAGAAAAATAACAGTGAAGGTCGAGAAATTGAGAGTGTGAATAATGTAAGAAGATAATGGACATGTAAGAAACAAGAATAGCGACGAGGTCGGTGAACGCTGTACAAGCGACGCATCGTCCAGAAGGAGAAAAACGGTTTGGCAGGAAACTGGGAAAGCTGACAAATGGGAAGGAGTAAGTGGATGGTGTGTAGATAGGGATGAACATATGCGAAAAGGTGGACAGATGGGAAGCGAACAGGAGGATTGACCGTCAAGCGGTGAGTTGAGCAAGTGGGTAGGAGTAGGCGGGCAGTTGAGGAAGCGAGGCGGTGGGCAGTGGCAGAGGTGTGGGTGGTACACAAGAGACGACGAAGCATACGAGTGGGCGGGGTAGAATTGAGCGGAGAGCAGCCAGTTGGTCAGGAGCATCGCGTGCGAGACACTGAAGCGGTGGGCATGCCGACGCGACGGCGCGGCAGGCGCGTTTACATGTGGGTGGCGTCGGTGGGAGACGCGGAGGCCTTTCCAGCGCGTGGGTGGGCGTCTGCGCGCCGCGCCGGCCGGGCAGAGCGAAAGGCGCAGAAGAACGCGCCGCGCATCTGGGCCGCCATAATCAGATTTCGCGCGGGGCGGCGGGGAGGCCACGGGGTGGGCGCCGGCGCGCGCTCCGGATAGAGCCACGAGGGAGAGGACGACTTTGCAGAGGCGCGTCGCGTCGCGTCGCCCCTTGATGGATGCGCCACTGGCTGTTACGTTTGAGCCCTTGCACGGCTCTCCAGCTGCAGCGACGTTTCCACGCATCTCCTTCAAATGCATTTACTACTATATTTAACGTATTTTATTCTTATTTTCTCGTATACGTACGTATATTGTACTGATACGATATTGCTTGCATTGCCTTCGATAAGGAGCTCGCTATCCACTGCATAACGGACTTGGATCGAGACGATCGTGGTGATGTGGGAAATATGAAAACAGTTGAATGTCGCTACACGTTCTTTTGTGGAGGGAATTATGAGAGGGAATTACGGAAGGGAACTTTGAAATAACAAACAGAGTCAAGTTAACAACTAGTTAATTAGTAAATAAGTACATATCAAGAATTAAAATTAGGTGACTATAAAAGCGTGTACGTACCACGGACGTTAGCTGGTTCTAATAATCGTGGGTGACAAAAAGCCCTTAGGCCAAAGGCTTCCTGGCCTTTTGTCGCCACTCGATCATTAGACCCCTTTGCATGCCCGTGGCGAATAAATATTTTGTGATTGCTCTGGTGGATCCTAGTCCAGGAGCTCTGAATGGAACGAGACATAAAAGAACTTGTGGCAACATACGTAACTCACTCGATTATTCTATTTTACAAGAATGTTACTAGCGACGTTCCGAAATGTTCTCGATATAGAGAAACTAGCTACTCATTACATTCAAACTCGTTAATGATGCGACTAATTATTTCTGATGAATTCTCTTCGCTTAAGCCATAACACACGTTTTAATTTTTGAATAAAAATATTATTGAAAATTTCATAGACCTCTTTCAGTGAAATAATATTACTTTAAAAATAATCAAAAATGTAATTAATAAGTGATTAATCGTATTTAATAATTTTAAAATTGGTTGACAAGTAGGAAAGAAAATACGAAATTTCCTGCTATTATTGATATGAGCTATTTCTTCTATGTAAGTTTTCCTATTCCTTTACAGATTTATTGTTCAATTACTGAATATATATATCGCCTTTTCCCCCTTACGGAAATAAGCCCTTTACGTAAAAAATTCGAATAAGAAAAAAAAAACTTTTTCCAAACTCGGCAAAGTGAAGCAGGACACGTTAACTAAAAAATCCAAAATATGAGTACTTTCCTAGCCTTGCCAAAGTTTTCATTTACTCGAAGATGTTTACATGTTAGGAGTATGCTGCTGGGGCCAATATATTATTTCATTTCTCTATGCATTACCAATATTTCTTGAGAATAAGCAACTGGATTGCTTGAAAACTCATAGATGAAACATTATACTGTATGAATTGAAAAGTAAATACATTTGAGGTGTGTCTGATTTTCTGGTACTAGCAAAACGTATCAAAATGAGCAAAAGTCTAAGAATAACAAACTCTGTTTGTGGACTGAAAATTTATTTTGTCAAATCAAGATTACACTAGTTTACTCGTACTTGTTCAGGGTAAGTTTGTCTAAGATAGTGTTAGTAATTACTATTTTTACAGCAATTTTAGCTTTCTAAGTCGCATCCTACGCAGAACCTTGAGTAAATTAGAAAGCGATTACAAAAAAACACAACAAATAACTTCGTTTAGTTTTGATTTGAAAGCATACGACCAAGCACGTAATCAATAATTCCCAAATATTACCCAATGAGAGAGTTGTACGGAGCACGGCATTTTCATCACATTCAACGAGAAAACGTTATCATAAGTAGTAAAAAATTGATTATAAATAATATCAGATTTTGTTGAGAAGACATTGTTGAGGTTTTTCAGTAGATAAATGGAAAATGTCTCAGGAGAAAGCTGTGCTTATTATTAATATCATTATTAATTTTCTTCTGCGCTCAAGAGCTCTTGCAAGCTTGTTTCTTCCTTCTGTAGTGGACTCCGAGCAACTACCTCTTATTCTACAAAGGTTTGCATAAGTTGAGAGGATTTAGATGACGGCCACTTGACGTAAACAAACCGCAGCGCTTCCATCAGAAAGGCGGAAATAAATAAGGAAAGTCATCCGCTTAGGAAAACTTAAAATGAATAACTTAGACACGAACGTTGACGACGAAGAGCCTCTTGAGTCCCCATGGCACAGTACGGTTCAGCCCAGAGCTTCATCTTGCAAAGAGGGCAGCGATGGAGCGCGACCAAATGGAGCTGCTGGCCACACAAAGACGCGCGGCGTTATTAGGCAGAAGGCCATCGCGGAGTGCGCCGTGCCCCCCCTGCCCCCGCCCCCGGCTTTTAAAAGGCAATTTCGGGCTCTGCATGGGGCAGCGGACGAGCCTCTGGTCGCCTCTTAGGGCAAAGGGCGGTGAGAGAGAACGATTACGAGGGGCGGAATGAACCTGAATTAGACGTACGAATGGTAACAGTGGACTGTAGATGATCCTAACAGAAAGAAAATAAGTTGACTGAGTAGATGGTAGCCTATCTGGGACATTGAAGATCGTTGTCGAAAATGTGGGAGAAATGGAGATAAAAATCATGTATGTTTTTCATGGACCGTGAGAGTTGTCTATACATTTTTAGATAATGGACAAATTTTATAAAAAATAACAAAATATAAAACAAAAGGGATAAAAAGGTGTCACTATTAGAGATGCGGTTCCTTCTACTAGTACTAGAACGGGTCAAATCTCTAAGAAGCAAGAGACAAAAACGTCATGTAACTCCCTGGAAAAGTTAGTTACCTCACACTAGGTTTCTTCTCTAAAAGGACAAGATATCCAGGTTGCGCTTTGCAGAGGTAGCTGAGCAATCAGAATTCCTCCTAATGCAAGTTGAAGTTTAATGAATGAAAGATAAAGAAAACAATTTTCATACTACTTAATTCACAATAACCGATTTAATTTTGTGGCGGAAGTATTCTTCGCAGATACCCCATGCACATTTCTTCTTCTGTACATTACGAAGGCAACGGAATTGTTTGCATTAAAACTGTGAATTACCATCTTATGTTCCAATCGTTTCTTACTTTTTGTACGAGGCAGAGTAACATTTTTATTATAGGCAGAAGAACGCGTTCTCGGCCGCTTTCAACGCAATTCCAGGCGCCGCATGGGGCCAGCGAACGCGCGCGTCGCGCTGGAGGAGGGAGAGGGCCGGGAGGCCGCGCGAAAGCACCGTCACTGGGAGAAGTCACAGCAGAGGACCAAACGCAGGCGCCAGTGAAGCAGATAGCGAAGATTAATTCGAAAATGTTCTCTGACACTGGAAGCCAATGGACTGAAAGCCAGTGATTAATGAACCAATGAAAAATACCACCGCGAGGGACTGAAATAAAATGAGTAAGAGGATAAGTTCGATTCCCGGCGGGGCGGATATCGGTACAAGCCAAGTACAAGGGTCGGACGACGCCAGTGCAGAGATGAGGAATGTAGATGTCGGCTGTTTTGATCGGCCGTTTTCAACGTTTCCTACAATCAATGCCCGGCGGACATTGGACATTGGACCAGCATCTTTCACATCGAGACAGACTGCGTAATCCCCATCACTTCCTCGGTGTCGGGGGCCTGATCGCCTTTTTTCGCATGGCTTCACCTCGTACTTTAAAATGCTTCCGATTGCCCTGCATGCACAGGAGAACCTATGACTCACATTGTGCTTAGTACCATAGAACCTACAGGACGTCAAAACAAAACGTCTTTTCATAATTTTATAGATGAAGAGAACATTCGCCAGCCTTGGATATCAGGATTTCATTAAACACATTGGGTAACTATGATAATGTTTAGTACGAATTTACTCATATTATTTTTACAGGGATCTCCAGCTCATTCTAATTTGTGTCCCATTTTTGGAAATAATTGTAAGTACTGTTCTTAGTTTTCATATTGAGAATGAATATATTATATTTTCCAACATCACATATTTTCGAGCCTGAAATTGGTATGCGAAGTTCGCGGAAATTTCCATCAGCACATATTATCGCAGACAATTAAATACTCATACTATTAATCCCACGCGTTATAGGCAGTACAGCACGTCCTGACGACGACCGCGTTGAGATAGACTAAACTAGCTGCGGAACAACGACCAGTGAGTCGCCCACCCATGACGCAAGCCATTCGATAAATAAATAAAATAAGTAAAGCGATAACGGTAACGGATGTGTGGTTTCACAGGGGCGACACGTATATGTGCAGCTCTCAAATCAACTCTTTGTTTTGCGAAGCAGTGCCTTCACTCGAAAAAATCCGGCCGTGCAGAGCGGCGCAGCAACTCCCTCAATTTTTCATCGGCGCCACAGTGCCGACCGATCCAGCCGACCAAGCGAAAGCCCCAATTTAACGTGCATTCATACTCGTCTTTAGTTGGGATTTCAATCATGCACGAATTGACGTGTTCAAGTTCATATAAAATGTTGGGCTTTAAATAATATATGCTGAAGATGAATTTGGATGTATTATACATAAATTATATTTAAAAGTAAATTATATAAGATTGCACAAGTAACGAGAATGGCCTTTCCTGGAGAACAATAGGCAATCGGAGAGAAAATGTGTAATAGTTGTGGGTAATTCCTCACAAACGTTTCACCCAACATGATTGTTGCAGCGCAAGTTACTTATGTACTTCATATTTACCAAATATCATTTTAATACTGTAAGGTTTCTATAATGTATAATGTGAATTTCCTTCCAAAAACACGAGTGCTGCATAAATGTCACATTTGATAAATTGCTTCTGACAATTGTGTGCAGCGCACATATCAGTGTCGCAGTAGTAAAATGTTAGAAGGTAGTAAACTTTTCTCCTTTTTGTGCAGGGCCGTTCTCTATAAAAATCTATATTACTGTTGAAAATAATTTTTAGATCATTTGAAAACTAAATATAGCCTTTGCTGAAAGTAAATGTTTAGCTGAATTTATGGTCGTCTAAACATTTCCCCCTCTGCCTTTAGTATTGCCCTTGCAGAAGAGAGCTCGCTCATCTGAAAGTTTCCCCGCAGTCTTGTGCGCAGGGGCGATTTCCGGCTCTCCTCCCTCGCCGGCAACTTCCGCCGCCTCAGGAGCCTTCATTTCCGCGGCCCAGGCCGCTTGATTATTTAACGACGATTAGGAACAAAAACTGGCCCGGGCGCCGCCTCTTGTCTCCCACCGCTCCTCTAGGCCATGGACACGCGAGGAGTACAGAGGGGGCGGCCAACAAAATGGAGCAACGGGAGAGCGGCAGCTGTGGTTGCGGTGAAGGCAAAGAATGATGAAAGGCAAGGGCGAGGTAGTGGGATGGAGGTAGCGGTGAAGAGGCGAATCAGAGCAATGACGAGGACAGGGATAGAGGTGGAGACAAGGGTGGGAAAGGGACGAGGAAGGGATGACGTCATAGTAGGGATGAGAGTGGTGGTGGCGCGAGCGCGGGGCCTGACGAGAGAGGGAGTGGATGAGAGGGGGAGTGGATGAGAGGGGGAGTGGATGAGAGGGGGAGTGGAGGAGAGGGGGTGGATGAGAGGGAGAGTGGATGAGAGGGGGAGTGGATGAGAGGGGGAGCGGAGGGCGAGGCAGGGGGCGTGGTCGAGCGGCAAAGACGCGGCGGGCAGGAAATGTGAGCGTGGACTGGTAGCGGGGCAGAGAGGGAGAGGGTCGGGGACGAGGTCGAGGTTGGGACGTTCGAAGCTGGTCCTAGGGCGGGGCAGGGACGATGGCGAATCGGAGTCGAGGGACGGGTAGAGACGACGAGCGAGGGCGGAGCAAGGACGAGGGCGATGTAGACGAGGATGGGAACAGGGCTCGAGGCGGGAAACGAAAGGAAGGACGGGTGAAAAAAATTGTCACTGAATAATGAAAGGAGGCTAAGTCGACATGAGAAAGGGTTGAAAGAAACTAGAAGGTGAGGTGCGTGGGAGGAGAATTAACGAAGGCACCCCATGGCGAGATAATGAAGCAAGTCGAGAAAGTCTGAGTAAATACTGGAGAGGACTTGACGAGGAGATAGCAGTCGTGGAGAGGCAAGAGAAAAGGCCTTAATTCACTGATCACGAATCTTGCACACAAAGAATTTTTGGAAAAAGATGTAGTGTTAAAAAGGTGGTTCTTTTAGTATGACTTCCCTCTGAAAATGCACCATAGTCATTATTTAAAAAATATTTAAAGAAACTTTTTATATGCACAATTTAAAGCTCTATGCACATCAATCTTTTGTCGGCAGTAATTATTTTTATGCATACGGAAACGTGAGGAGTGTTGATTGAAGAGACCGGGGCGTGCATTGGTGGAGCAGGCGGAACTGAGATTTGGAACAAGAGGAGGGGCGAGGGGAGGAGCGAGTGGGGGCCCCGGAGGGGGGCCAGCAGCAAGGAGGCCGCGTGGCACTCGTAGGGGGCGGAGCAAAGCAAACTTCCGCCTGTTTCAGAGGGATATTTGAAGAGGCGGGAGGGGGCGGGGCGAGCCCGAAGGCATGTTGATTTCCTCGCGCTGGGACTTGGCGCGCACAACTCCGGCGGCTCACCTGCCGGAGGCGGGGGCGGGGATAGGGGTGGGGGACCTATAGGGAGCAAGGATTTAGGCAGGAGGGAAGGGGAAGTGGGGAAGGGGACGTGAAAGAGAGGAGGTAAGCAGAAAGGTGAAGAGGCGTGGGAAGAGGGGGGAGAGGACGGGACCTGACGAGTCGGGGAGGTGAAAGCGTTGGGAGCAGGGGCGAAGATTGGGTCGGGGAGGGGGAGTAACAACTGAGATGGAGGGATGTGTGATGACGGGGGCAATGGCTGGGGCAGCAAAGGGGGCGGGGCGGGGGCGGGGGCGGGGGCGAGAAGTTGCGAGCGAGTCCTCGTTTGATGGGACGCGCTCGTACTTCTGCAACGCGTTGCTGCGCTCGCGGGCTGAAGCGGCTGCCCGTGAAGTGAAGTGAAGCCTCAGTCGCGGGATGCAACTTTAAGAGATGTTTCCATGTGCTGCCCCGTGCATCGCGAGAGCGAGTTTACATGCATTCGCACCTCATAAACGAGATCGGGTTTTAAATTGAGAGTTCTAAATCGCGTGTGGGGGCACCATGTTCTCTAAAATAAAACAACAATATAGTCAAGTGCAGAAAAGTAATTGAATAGAACTTGCTTATGTCGATTTTGAAGGAGAAATATTGAGCAATCGGATCATCTAACGAGGATTAAGTAGCCGAATTTCAAAAGCATGTTTCTGAACACTGAACAACGAAAATATCATTTTTAACATAATAAAAGAATTTGAAGGATTGAACATCAAAAGTTATTGACGTCCTATTACAGAGAATAATCTTAAAAATATTTAACTTCTCTGGTTCTCTATGGACCTTAATGCACTTATATTCTAAAATGTAATGACCATACTGGTCCTACAAATACACAAATGAAAGAGGGATTCATTCGTTTTCTCATATTTTATAGAAAATAAATAATTACAAAACAGAGTTTCCACTTTTATATACAACTTACGAAAATGTTGTATTTCTTGTATACATGACCAAAACGAAAGTAAATTCGTTTGTAAAAGGAATGTAATCAAAGATTAAAATTGTTCTTTTTTCAACAGTTCTATTGCATTTTTGCATTTTCGTTGTTTCTTTGATTTTGCACAATGTCATGATTATATCAACTCTTAATTTCATACTTTTTTATTACTGAATGACAGCTTATCTTTGCTAATGTACATCTTTCACATTGTAACAATCCAGGATCCCCAGGAATGAAGACAGGGCAAAGAATAAAGATAAACATGTAATAAGTGGTATTAACATCAAAGGCGGGGACAAATGAAAGCGGTGTCGCGTAGCGATAATTTTTTGGAAGTCTAAGAAGACGCGACAAAATCATAATGGGGACAATATAGTTCAGTAGCGTTTGTCGAGTGAAACATTTTGGAAGTTATTTGAAAGAAATCGGTTCACGCGTTCCAAAGATATAAACAATTTAGTGAAGTACATTTTAAGCACACAACTAGACACGATAGCCATTGTTGTAGCATAAGATCTAATATAAAAAGTTGTATTTTTCAAAAAATTAAGTAAACGCGTGAAGCGATTCAAACGAAACTTTTGGCATTAATAGAAGAAATTATGGGGAAAATTATGGCACTACTCACAACGCGGAGAAATTTCGGGGGGCTACGGTATAAAAGAAAATGTAAATTGTATAAGTGGGAAATTCCAAACCAGTCGTATGACGTCAGAGCGGTGGAAGGGGATCGACCGTCTTCAGATTAAAAGAACTTTGGAAATTTTAGATGGTAGAAAACGAAATAGAAAACGGTAATAGCATTCAATTTGAAAATGCCTGAGAATAATAAAGAGAGACGACCCAGAAAGAAGAAGATTAACTTAAAAATATATAATATTATATAGAAGACCCGGAAGTGATCGTGAAATGTTCGAGAAAAAAAAAAGAGGAAGTCTCGTGACAACAATGAAAGAATAACGCGGGGAGGATAGCTTGAGAGGGACGTATGTTGAAACGCTCCGCGGAAATTAAAAATTTTGTTAGAAAGTTGTGCTAATCACGCGAGCAAAGTTAATTTTATAACGTTTAGTTGTAGTGGAGAAAGTTTAGAAGGTGAAACGCGGAAAATTATTGAAAAATTTTCAAAGAGAACGTTGTTCGCGAATATAAACAGTCGCATCATCAGCCGTGTGATTAAACTCGTTTCGTAAGTAATAAACAGTTATAACGAAGAGACATTGATTATTTAAAATGAAATTTTCCGAATTACGTGTGTGAAAAATGGAAGGATGCTGTGAATGGACAAACAAAAGGACGCTGCGTATATTTGGCGAGGGTGATGCATGAGAACGGCGCGGTGCAGGTCGCTGAACTCAACGAAAGGAAAGTGCACTAACTTTATTTAAATTGGTAATGCGCATTGATAAGAAGAAAGAATAGACTCATAGCTTCTAATGTACAAGGCCAAGTTTTGTCAAATAGAAATAGATTTTAGTGAAAACAAAAAATAGAATGCGCATTCAAGTATGAATGATTTGGTTTTAATCTTATAGTGTAAATCTTCAGTGTGAATGAGAATTTCGTGTTTCTAGGGTACTGTTTATTGTGTATTTAGTGTATTGTTTTTCGATTTTGTGTTGTTTGTTATTTGTTATGCCTCTAGCAGAGGAAGGAGAACAAAAAAAAACAAAAAAAAACAACAGATAAAATAAACGATGTCGAACGTTGTTGGTTCGACATTAAACCAATGCAATTGGTCTTATAAGTATGTGTAGTTAGATGAGGACCTACGCCCACGTGCCCGAATACTACGTCAGGATCCTGTATAGGTCCGCCACAGCCTCACGCCCAGTATTTATATCTGTATGAATAAATATCAGAAAAGCAGCTAGGCAACGGGCAAATTTCAGATGTATGTATTTTTGGCAACCCAACGTCAGGCATAATAGTGGACATTTTGGTAAGAACTATAGATGAAAGGAGCACAGGTAAAGATCGTTACATATTTTTGTAAATTAGTTTTGAGAAAGAAAAGCAGAACGGATAGGTGACGTGTACCATTACATATTTGGCAGCCCAGCGTGGGGGCCATTGTAGAAGGTTTTCGGAGGTAGACATAGGTACCGTTACATATTTGGCGCCGCAACGCGGGTCGTGAGTAGAACGAGTACCAGGGCACTATAATAGTACGCAAGTGGGCTAGGCAATCAGGTCAAAGATCATTGTAACCATAACATATTGTATTTCAAAATGGAGACGCGTAGTGGAAAAATGATAAGCATACGGGATACGTCGGATTCGGAAACAATTTCCGCTCGCGATGAGGACGAGGAGGGCCAACGTTTACAGGACGTAGAAGTAGAAGGGGAGGGGAATATTGCGATAAACACGCAAAGTGCAGATATGAGCCAGGAAGCTGCAGGTGAAATTGTTCCTGAGGTGCAAGGGGTACCCGAATCCACCCTTTCCATGTTGCTACGTGTAATGCAAGAAATAAGAAGTGACAATGTTAGGTTGGAGAATAATTTGCAGAGGCAAATAGAAGGTAAATTTGAGGAAGTTGTGGAGCAGAATAAAGGAATAAATGCCGCGCTGAACAAATTGCAGAATGAGGTGCAGGTCGCGGTGTCGAAAGTTCAAGACGAAGTAAGCGCGTTTAAAGTGGAAACAATCGCGCGTTTCGCCAGGTTAGAACAGAACGCGAAAACGGGGGAGGAAACATCAGAAACTCGTTTCGCGGTACAAGAGGTGTTCAACCAACAAATTAGTACAGGTGTGGGTGAAATCCAATCGACCGTGGGCACCTTGCAACAATCGGTGCAATTACAAGAAACGCGATTGTCAGACATAGGCAGGAATGTGCAGGACTTCAAAGAAGTGGCGCGACAGCAAGACGCTCGTATAGGTCGTGTAGAAGAATCTATCAGTGGGATAGATAGAAATATTATAACGGCTGTTCAGGGAGAATTAAATAGTCGGAAATTGGCAGATATAGGATCGACAAAAGAAGTCGATAAAGAAATTCTGAACAAGATAGCAGACCTAGAGCAGCAGGTGTATGCAGCGCGAAGGGCGAATGGCAATGGTTACGCAATGGGGCATGCGACGTTGCCAAATTACCTGCGATTTCATGGGGAAAGCAGAGAACAACCATACTCATTTCTGACGGCACTCGAGAACTATTTTAAAGTAAATAACATTCCGGAAGGAATGAAGTTGAGATTCGTAGAGGAAGCCCTTAGCTCTAAGGCGCAGTATTGGTGGCAGGCGCTGACACCAACACCGGAAACATATGGGGAATGGAGGGCTAAGTTTCTAGAACGATACTGGAACCAACACCATAGGTTCGAGTTGAAATACCGGCTGATGTCAGAACGGTATCGGAAAGGAAGCGCCGAAACTATGAGCGATTTCGTCACCCGGAAAGTTAGTGCATTTAAGGTATGCAGCGAAGAATTTAACCCGGCGGAAATTATTCGAATCCTCATTCGACAGATGCCGAGCGGGACAAGAAATTTGCTTTGGAACAATATGCCGGAGACGATTGACGCGTTAATTGAAAGAGTAAGTCGGTTCGATCAGGCGAACGACGAGAATGAACGGGACGGGCGTGACGGGAAAGGTCCGAATTCCGGTAATGGTAATGGCAATAACCGATACAATGGAGGGCGATATCGGCATGATAATGTGTGCGCAATAGGGGTGCGCGAAGACAAGCCTCGAGGGAGGGAAGAAAAGTCACAGGACGGACAGGTGCAACGAAAACCGAAGCCGAAGGACGGCGAACGAGCAGGCGCGGAACGATCGGAGCAAGAAGCCAGGGATCGTAATCAGGCAAAGACGGAAGGGGCGCAAGGGCGATGGGAACTAACGGCAAGGAAGGAAAACTAGATGCGTTTGGTGCGAGAAGGTGGATCGAACCAAACGAGAGGCAAAAGGATGTCGTGACAATTGTGGCAATAGCGAGCATTGTGGTCGAAGGTGATGAATTGCTTCGAGAGGAAACAACAGAAGGCGCAGGGCCAAGTAAATGTTTGATTCTGCAAGGCAGGTGTTACGGGAAGGAAGTTCGAGCGCTGGTAGATACGGGTAGTAGTATTAGTGCGGTATCGGAAGAATTTTGCAAGAAGGTGCAGAAAGAGGGGCATATGTTGGTAGAACTGCCGACGCGGAAGCTTCGCGTGATCATGGCTAATCGAAGAGCGGCAAACACCACAGGGAAGCAAATCTGGTTGGAAATAGATTTAGGAGAGGTGACAATAGAGGTAGCAGCAATTGTTGTCCGGGGGCTGATCCGTGACGTCATCATTGGGATGGATGCACTGGATGCTTGCCAAGCCGTTGTCGACGTGAGAGCGAGGAGAATAACGCTAAAGTCGCAAGGTTTTATTGGAAGCAGGTCAGTGGTCGCTCAACTTGATAGTACGGAGGCGGAAGGAAACAAGCTTCAGGCTACCATGGAAGAGACTCTTCAGAATGTGGAAAGGGCCGCGGAGGAGGTCATCGATCAAGAGGGCTGTCCGGTGCGAGTTCGCCAGTTGCTAAGGGAATTTATTGAAGTTTTGGGGAGTCGTCAGAGCCGGTGAAGGGCTACAAGTTTAAGCTGCAATTGAAGGATACTACGCCGTTTTCTACGAAGCAATATCCCGTACCACAGGTGTATCATGGGCAGGTGCGCCAGTTGATTAAAGAGATGGAGCAGAAGGGCGTTATTAGAAAGGCAATAACCCCGTACGTTAGGCCGTTGGTTGTAGTAGTAAAGAAGAACGGGAACATTCGTTTGTGTCTTGACGCGAGAAGGTTAAATACGGTCACAATTCCACGATACGAGACGCCACCTACTGTAAGTGAAATGGTTATGAAGTTAGGAGGGGCGAAGATCTTCAGCGCGTTAGATTTTTCATCCGCGTGTTGGCAAATAGAGGTAGAAGCTGGATGTCAGCAATACATTAGTTTTAAATTTGAAGGAACTGTATATTCATTTACACGATTGCCATTCGGGTTAAAAAAATTCTGGCGCAGCGTTGATCAGGTATCTCGACGATGTGATCCCGGCGGACTTGAAGAACACCATAGTGATGTACGTCGACGACATTATTTTGTTCTCACCTGATTTGGAGTCCCATTTGAAGGATTTGAAGAAATTATTAGAGATTTTCAGAGAGTACAATTTAAAATTGAACTTAGAAAAGTGTGAATTTTGTCGTCAAAAGGTGCAGTTCATGGGACACGAAATCTCGAGTGCAGGGA